>JAOBBB020406427.1:0-17018 GCA_025331005.2 Zoanthus gigantus | reverse complement strand
TTATTCGGCTACTTTATTCAGTCAATTGTTAACAAAATAGAAATGCCTCGAACGCACTTGCCTAATCTTTGATTACTACTAGTTAACACTCACTCCGACGAAGGACTTTAGTCCGAAACGTCAGTCTTTTATCCATTTTTCTATACTTTAGATAATTTACAAGTCTATTTACAACTACTACTAGTTAAGTTTTTTTTTTTTTTTTTTTATTGTTGAGTTTAAAAACATATGTATGAAACTGTGAAGTTTTGGATTTCCTTGGAAATATTTAAAAAATTTTAATTGATGTTTTTTTAGGGTCTCCTTTTTTCATTCGGTGGTCGGTCGGGTCCGTTTTTCGAAGATTATTGGACCACAGGCAGACCAAGCTCTTATAGCGAATATGATGAAATGTCCTGTAGGTTGTTAGTTTGACAAGAAGGTTTGATTATCGTGTTAAAACTATACTAATGTATTGATTTAAGAGTAATAATGTTCTCTCACCGTATTCTTGAATTTTTTCTATTATTTCTGCAAGTTCACACGCCTTTCTACCGCTGCTTCGAATTGCATTTCGCAAGCGAGCCTATAGCAACATCCCATATATTTCCTACAAGAGTTTGGGCTGCCTGTTGTTTTTCACGCGAGGTCCTGGACATGCGAAGTCCCACAATGCATTGGTTACCGCCAAATTCAATGATGGCGGAGAGTAATTATAAAGCAGATTGGATGCGAAGAAGGGTAGAAATGGAAAGAATATATATATAAAGTTTATTCAGGCGTAGGCTCTTGCTGCAATGAATGGATTAATCATTCCAAAAACACCAATAGCGGTAGACTTCTGGAAACCGAGACAATGCCCGCATGTAAAGTTATATTTTTTGACACACTTGCACGCCGATCACACATCTGGTTTGTCTTCATCATGGAATTACCACAAGATTTACTGTTCCGAGGTGACTAAAAAGCTTGCGCTTTTCAAATTTGGTATCAAAGAAGAATTTCTAGTCACGTTGCCAATGGAGCAAAGTGTGGTAATACCTCTCGATGAGCTTAGAACAGAATTTGTTACTGTAACTGCCATTGATGCAAACCATTGTCCAGGTGCCGTTATGTTGCTGTTTGAAGGGTATTTTGGCCGTATTCTCTATACTGGAGATTTCAGGTACTCGGATATGATGCCCTCTGATCCCATTTTGCTCAATAATGTTAGCAAAGGAAAAGCTATTGATGTACTGTATTTAGACAATACATATTGTGATCCAAAATGTGTTTTTCCTTCAAGAGCTGAAGCTACATCTATGGCTATTAATATTATTCGACAATACCCAGAACATAATATTGTTATTGGTCTGCGATCAATCGGCAAGGAGGAGCTACTGGAAAAAATAGCGCTATCATTTAACAGCTGGGTTGCAGTCGATCTTAAAAGACTTGAGTTTTTAAGAATTTGTAAATGTGCAGACGTGTTTATAACAGATGTAGAAAGTTCAAGATTTCGAGTGGTAAGTGCAGCAGAAATAACAAAGTTGAATTTCAAGAAATGGAACCAGGAAAGACCGACAATTGCCATATTGCCAACAAGTTTATTCGAAGGGACTGAGAATCCATACAGAAGAATTGAAGGAATATTTGTGGTACCATATTCTGACCACTCTTCTTATACTGAGTTGATTGAATTTGTTGGACTTGTTCAACCAAAGAAAGTTGTTCCTATTGTACATCAACATCGAAGAACTGGAAAAGGAAGCCTAAACTTGAGAACACATATGAGCTGCTTTGACGACAAACTTGATCCTGAGCCCCAGAAAGAATTCTGTGTCCCCCCGGTAGTACAAAGATTTATGTCAATGACCAATCATTGCTCAAACTCAAATTCAGCATTAAATCATCAAAGCTTAAGTGTATCTTGTAAACCTCGAAAGCATGCAAAGCCATGTGGTGTAGTATTTAAACCTGATCCAGCTGATCTCACTTATTCTTCAACAAATAAACAGGAAACTCAAACTAAGTTCAATGAACTTAAAAGCAAAACAGAAATTTGCCCTTTAGTGCTAGAAAATGAAAATGGTCCAAGTACTTTGCAATGTGTTCCAAATAAATTTTGTGAAAGAGAAAGTAAGATTGTGAAGATAAATTCAACAGTTGAAGAAAAGCCATCATCAGTTGATGATGAAGGTAAGTCTTAAACAAGCAACTATACTACAAGTAACCAAGCACACAAAGAAAGGGATTTTAATTTAGTTATAGTTGAGACTCGTTTTTCCAACCAAATGCTGAAATGATTAGAAATTTTGTCTGAGCAGAATTTAAAAATTTTCTCTGGTTCTGTTAGTGGTGGAGATGGTGCTGGTTTGCCTGTTCATAAATAAAGCAAATTTGCTGTATCATCATCACCATCCAGTTTTGATCCAGGTTTATCCCCATAAACAGGGATGGCCAGATTTTAGAACTCCACTCTAACAGCCATCTCTCCAACTCCCACTCTCCATCTCACTCGATTCAAGGCATCCTCCTCCAAACCAACACTCTTGCTCTCCTTCTCCACTTGCGTCTTCCACATTTGTAGTTATCCTTTCATGCAAATGAAAGGAAACAAGGAACACTGTTTATTACATAAATGGAATGCTGTGTCGGTGTTTCTAAAGAAACAGTTTTACAAGTAATTAAATTTATGAGTTTTACAAGGTATTGAAAGAATTTTAAAATTCATTCACTACGGTGTAAAAATAATTTATAAATTTAATGCCATGTCAACATATCAATAGTTTCTGACTGTATCTAGTCACATAGGGCCTCCAACTCTTTCTGTTAATCACCTGTCACTGTCAGCCATCGCTTTCTTTTGACCATGCTTCCTGTTGGCTACATTTTCCTGTCAACTGGCTTGCCTTGCTTTTCATTTTGACCACCCCCCTCCCTGTTGAAACCTGTTCCTGTCAACCTCCAGACCATAATGCCAGTCCTAGCTAGACTCGAAGTTTGGGAAAGCAAAATACAAAAAAGATTTTGAAAGAAGTGAAACATATGTTGACCTTTATGTGCTGAATGTCAAGATGAGGTTTGACAGAAACTTACAAATTTCAATTTAACTCAGACAAGCATTTCTCAGTAGAACTTGATATGGTGATAAATATTGGGTTTAGTCTAGTTATTGTGGCTAGTGCGGGATATTTAACAATTATTCCAAGAGCGTGCATTGGATATGAGATGGTATTAAATAGTCAATGAGGCATGTAGCGCCCAGTTGGCTATAATCATCTCATATCCAACAAGCATGAATGGAATAATTGTTTTATTAAATTTCATGAGCTTTCCGAACCCTTCAATACTTGAAAATGACATCAAAATTTTATTCTGACATTTCCATTTCAATTTTACAATTGACTGGAAGTCGACACAATGAAATCTACAACAATGGGGAAATGACTTGACATGCGTGGTGCGGTTTGCAAACCTAAGTTAAATGAAAAGCAAGGCAAGCAGCTCTGCCGAACAAAAATAAGAATCAGCTAAATTTCAAGGAAAATCAGTCAAATGAAGGAGATACAACAATGTTTGTTAGAAAATTAAAATGAGTCCAAGTTATTGAGAAGTATAGTAATTGTTGACTTGAACATGGCAGTTGTAAAAATACTGTGGAAAACAGACGTTTTGCTAAAATTATTTTTAACAAGAACTCTTTCTTCACTTGCTTGCTGCGACTTCTGTTGATTTCCGAGCTGAATGTGGCGAGGAGCTGATTGCTGATTGTCGTTTACTTTCTCCATTGAAACGGAGGTTCTCGAAGACCTAATAAATTCACTGAGAATGAGTGACATACTCTGTTGTCACTCAATGGAAGGCTGCTCGTTGTAGGATTCAACAGCACGATTTCAGTTCTTCTTTGCTCATTTCTTCAATTTTTGTCAGCGAAAACTTACAGCCACAAGAAATTGCAAGCTATTCTAAAATTTTTAAAGGTAAAAGTATTGTTGTTTTGATACGAAATGTTTATCAGTGTTTGAATTACTTGTGTACGGAAAAGTTACAACTTTTTTTAAGAATTTGTCAGAAAACTTGAGATACCATTAAATAAGTTCATTCCAAAATTTGTTGCTTTTTTTGTTGTCGCAGGTACTGCATTTTCCAGAAGTCTTTCGATGTCTTCATTAGAAAACTCGTGAAATCTACTAGCCATTTTCTGACTGGGAATTTTCGCTTTTTTTCGCACAGATTTTTCAGCTTGGCAACACTTTACAGTTAGTTCCATATATGGTCATTCGGTATATGAGCTGATAACCGAGATTGAGTGAACCAATCAGAACGCCAGAAATGCAATATTCGAGATTAAAAATTTAATAAAACACAATAATGGATTGCCAAACATACATCTTAAACTGAATATCAGATAAACAATAATAATAATAATAATAATAATAATAATAATAATAAAGACTTTATTTATAAGGGATGGTAGCACTTAATAGCAAAAAGCTAATAAACTTGTCCCACTCCAAATATATACATATAAGTTACTACTATTACATATAATAAAAATTTATACAATGAAAAACATAAAAACACGGAAATATAAACATAGAAAATAGAAAAAAGAAATTAAAGAAATACAATAAAAATTTAAACATTAAACTTTAAAATGACACAAAGATTGCTGTTCCCTAAAGATTCTAGCAAACATATTGCACCTCGTCCAGTAAAAAATTGAAATACAATAACAGGCCATTTGTTCATTTGTTCCTTTCTTCATTCATTAGGCTTTTTACCAAGAAAGATTTTTTCAACACTGCAAGATTAAGTTCATATCAATTTATCTCAATGTATCTCAATGTACCAGCTTATATCTGAAATTAAGAAAAAAAATTACAACAGAAGAAAAAGTCTTCAGCTAAAATGGAAGCCATGACTACGAGCAGATATGCCACCCAATGAGCTTAAGACCTCACATGGAGAACCATTCAATTTATTTGCTTCTTGTAGATGGCACACTAGACGAGTGGCCCATTCACTGCTGGCTCACTAAGTTAACCCGAAATAATATCCTATGTGTCATCTATACAGAACAGTCACATGAACACTAATGACCAACCCTTCCAAATATTGTCCCAGTTTTTCCTCGAATGAGCTCCAGACTATCTGGATTTTTCTTCTGAGGCATTAAACTGCTTCCAGTACTGTAAAGGAAACAAAGACATCGAGTAAATTATAATATTAATACCGAACAACAAACGGATAGGAGGAGGTGAAGCGAGCAGTTCTGACATTGAGTAAAGGAAAAACAAAGCTACATAGTTTAAGAAATGCCACATCATTCAACGAAATACTGTATTACCTGTAAGCATCTGACAGTGAGACAAAACTAAAATCCTTCGAGCTGTAAATAATGAGATCTTCTGCCCACTTGCTGCAAAAATAAAAAAACATAGTAACAATAATAACAGAGTACTTAAACACGCGGTCTCAGTGCTCTTACATACATATAATTTACAGTAATAATAGAATTACAAAAAAATATTTTACACGAAAATGAGCTAATATCTACCATGTGTCCGAAAGAACGTAATTGTTATATAAGAATGTCTTCACTTTGCATTTAAAAACTGATAAGGATTCAGTGTTTCTGATGGTGGCAGGCAGACCGTTCCATTAATTGCGTGTTGTGACCACAAAGGCCCTCTCTCTGCTTCTCCAAAAAAGTGCTTTGACAATCTAGACAACTTACTCAACATTGAAATTCTTGATCTTCACCAATACCGTTGTAACAAACTGAAGTTCTGAATGTTTGCTCTTCATCAAGGAATTAAGTTTTTTTTGAAATAATCTCTGAGACTTGAAAGGAACTGAATTTTTGTAGTGCTAGTTCAGCTTTTGACTATATTAAGTAATTGGTATTTCATTTAATTTCCATCATATACATATTATAAATTATGTGTTGTAATCGATACTTAGTCAAATGGGAGATGCCAATAAAATAACTATTCCTTCTAAAGAAAATATTAAATCCTAAAAATACTAACTATTGAATCCTCTACACTTACAAATAAGATAGATTTTGTATTGCTATTGAATACCGTGAAAAGTTTTATTTTAATATAATTTATAGGCACAAACCTGAGATGGGTTGCCATCAGAGATGCACAGAACAAAAACTCTACAATGTAGTCTCTGTCACTAACAGCATCCATACTGTTCCCTGTCACATCCACAAAACCAAGCTCTGATTCAAAAATAAAAAAAAGAAAATCATATTTTTGCTATTCTTTTCTAAACCCGATAGAAAACTAGCTAATTCTTTTACAAAGGGATAAATTTTACACCGTAGTGAATAGCAAAAGAAGTTTAAAAACTGACGTTACGGACTGTCACTAGTCCTTCGTTGGAGTGAATACTAATAAATAGCTAATTCTTTCTTTATAAATTATACAAAGTGTGAAGAATTACACTGTTTTCATTCTATGAACTTCAAGAGTATCAGTAGTTTGGTGAGCAAAGTACAGGTTTTCTAACTGTAACTTGGAACAAGATTTTCATGCCTATCATGGTCGTTTAGTATTAAACTATTCAGTTGTTCCGAAAAACGGTTGGACATCCCTTTGTACCTACCGTAAGCATCTGATGAATGTACAAAGTCATTGTAAACAACAAACCTTGAGCAAGAAACTGTCTGTCCACGTTAAAAGGATTTCCTGCAATTGCTCCACTGCAAAAAGAGAGGGAATATATTTACTAACTCTAGTTTCACATTCTGATCACCCTTTGTTTGATTCTTGTTTCACCTCATTTTCCCATCTGGGCGAGCATCTTAGCCTCTAAGCATTCATTTTTTGTTTTATTTTTATTGTTTTCATGTACAACTATGTACAACTTTACAAACGGGTTTATTCCATACTTAATTTGATTCATCTTCTATATAAAAATTATCTTACCACTGACTAGCAAAAACCAAGATTTGTAAAGCAGTTAGTTGTCAAACGTTTTAGGTTGCAATTGTGTTTGTTTTATATAGTACGGAAGGTACATTATATTGCCAGCACATGGGTGTATTTGTAAACAAACCACTCACATCCAGTAACTTACCTCTTAATATGCAATCTGAGTTCACTGCATTGCAAGGTGCAATACATGACTTAAAAAACTTGAAGCAAGAGTTTGAACAAACAAAAATCTTTACATTAAATAAATAAATAAGTCAAAGCAATTGAAATGTTAAGAAAATGAAGGGTTTATTTTGAGAAATTTAATGTATGCATGCCAACAGAGATAAAGGACAGATGCTGGGATTGGAATAAAAGATGACTTAGCACTAATTCGATAATAGAGAATCTAAAAATTCTTGTCTACATACATTTGTATGGTTGAATTCATAATTACCTACCTTCCAAGTGGCAGAACATTGACCCTTTTATTTATTTCACTAAGTCTTTCTGCATCCCTCTTTAGAGCCCATGAGTAACTATGGTAAGATATTTAAAGAAAAGACTTAGAACTTCATTCTTCATTATTATAATAATTTAGTGCCTGTTGCAAATTCAAATCCCTCTCCAGATACATTTATTTTATTTATTTATACATTGACCTACTCTGCAAAAGGTCACTCAGCTAATTCAGTCTTTATGAGGTGGGTCAAAAGATTTATACCAGCATCAGTGCTCAGGAACTAACCTGCAATGGATTAGTATCCCATATATACTAGGAGAAGTAAAAACATTTGACATATTCATTTAACAATACAAAAACTGAAGATAACAGCTGTCTGGCTACCTTAGTTTGTTATTAGTTGATCAAATTAATACACGTACCTTAGAAGTAGATGACTCCATCTAATTGGTTGAGCACGCTGAAAAAACCCTCAAACTTCAGATCTTATCAAATGTTAATGATTTTAAAAAACTATAATGCTGTAGAGCTCTGTAATTACACAACGGTGTTAAACTCAAAACTTTACCAATTGTTACTAAACAAATTATTCCAGAACTATTATTAAAAAATTAAATATCTTGTCCCAACTTCTTAATCCAATCCAAGTCAACCATCATCTATTTTACTAAATCAAACCATTCTTTTTTAGGTTTTGAAATTACGACTTAAATTGTAAAGTAACCATAAAAAAGGATATTACATTATTAATAATATTTCTACCTTGAAAATGGGCTGAAAATTTCATTCATAACGAGCATAGAAAGGATATAATTAAGCTAATAAAACTATATGTTAAGTAATTTTCAACACTGGTCACAAAATACTATTTGATCATAAAATGTTATGAGACAATGAAAAAGTATACAAATATCATTACATCACAATAATATATTAATATAAACTACCAATTATTCAAGATATATACTCATAATATATTATTTTTATTTCTATTTCTTAAGAATGTTGTTTTCAAAAAATCAAACTACTTATAGTAACTGTACTATATATCATATACAGTCTGAAATTTTATTTTGATTATTTTCTAGACATTTTTAGCAACAATAACATTACAACTACACCATTCTCAACCAGGTGAGTTAATGTATAAGTTATGCATTGAATTCATTTACTTATAAAGAACTATAATTCAGTTATTTTCAAAAATAAGAAAAGATATCATATAATTATATATTCAGTACATACCTGTAAATGAGTGTAGCCTGGTATTAAGATATTGATTTCCCTATAATAGTGAAAAAAATACAATTTTTGGTAACCGTTATAAAATAAATAACACCATCATCACCATCATCATATTCGGTTTTACGTTCGTTTTACATGCCGGCATGCGTTGGACGGAAAAATAATACATCCATTTTACATGCTGGCATATGCATGCATTGGACAGAAAAACATTTCATGAAAAGTGTGGCAGATTTTTTTTTTTTTTTTTTTTTTTGGTCGGATGCCCTTCCTGATGCCAACCCAGTGAGGTGAAGGGGACTGGTATTTTTATCGAGACACCATCTCTAGATGATTGCAAACCAAGGCTAAAGAGCCCTTCATCTGCCCATGAGAGAAAAAGACTATACCCCGCCAGTTCTCAATCTGGTATTTCATGTTAAGTTGTGGATGAAACATGGCCTTCGGGGCCCCAACATGGCCTTTGGGGTCCCAACATGGCCTTCAGGGTCCCAACATGGCCTTCGGGGTCCCAACATGGCCTTCAGGGTCCCAACATGGCCTTCGGGGTCCCAACATCGCCTTCGGGGTCCCAACATGGCCTTCGGGGTCCCAACATGGCCTTCGGGGTACCAACATGGCCTTCGGGGTCCCAACATGGCCTTCGGAGTCTAATAAATAACATATTGGTACAAAATATGTCAACTACTTATATTTGTTATCATAATCATTATTAATAGTAGAATTGTATCAACGCTTCTCAAACATCAAGTTTCATTGTTATGATGCATAAACTTTGTTCAACAAAGTTAAAAATGGCAATGATTCTGATCATGAATCAGTAATAATTTACCAGGATATACTGTAAATACATGGGGTGGAGAACCTTGAACATATAGATTGAGGAAAACGAGGTTGAGATGGTTTGGTCATGTAAGTTAAAATGTAGGGATGAGAATAACATACTTAGGAGAGCAATGGAGCTGGAGGTGGAAGGTAGAAGGCCAGTAGGTAGGTCAAAGAAGACCTGGAGTAAGGTAGTGGAAGAAGACATGAGAAACTTAAACATCACAGAAGATATGGCAGAGGATAGACAACACTGGAGGTGACTCATATTTGTACGTCCAACCCCTGGAGTGGAACACTAGGGACATTAAACGAAGATGATGATGATGAACAGTCACACTGTCACACTGTCAATTTTCTTATGCAAAACCTCTGAAAACAATTATACTGCAGAGGAAACTACAAGACTTTGTACCTTTCTGCTCTTGAAACAAAAACTTGGATTAGGTCCATTAATAATGAATGAATTTCTTTTAGTTGTTCTCTCATCCATAACCTGCAATAAAAGTGTGTGCTCAAAACCACTTCAATTATTTTACATCTGAAATAAATTTTACTTCTTTATCAGTCAGGGGGAGTCAAAGACTCACATCCGCTTAACACTACGGAAACCAGAGATAAGCACTGGCTCTATGGGCCACTAGGCTCGTAAATGATTTAGCTTTTTTAGCTTAATCAGTCATTAGTGGTATTATTTTATGAGGGGGGTCTAGTTAGGTTATTATTTAATAATAAAAGTAAACTCTAGTTTCTAAAAACTACTTAGCCATGGAAAAAGAATTCAGAAATAATTAATAAATAAAATGAAAAAAATAATATCTGTTACAAAAAATAATTATACTAATTCCAAAAATTAATAGATCTAGACTTGGAAGATGAAGATGAGATCTTGGAGAGGGATCAGCCATACACCAAAAAGAGAAACCAACAGTCATGGTCTATAAGTTGAACTCACAAGGAAAAAAATGAGCAGTATAAGAAGGGTACTAATCTTGCATTAAGGAAAAGACAGCAAAGTGCTTGTGGTAGAAGTGTTGTTGTGTGGTTCATAACATTGAACAGCACCCCAGAATTTTTTCAAAGTTCAAGAGCAGTTAGCTGTACTATGTAATTTGGTAGGCAGGATGCATGCACTGCAATTAGTAGTAGTAGTAGTAGTAGTAATAATAATAATAATAATAATAATAATAATAATAATAATAATAATAATAATAATAACAATAACTTTAAAAGAATTTTTCCACATCAGGTTTGTCAAAAACTATTCACATTTATTTAGTAAAACAATTAAATCTATATCATAAAAAGAATGCTACATTGGTTTTCTACAGAAACAGTTTTACAAATATAATTAAGTTTTACACCATAGTGAAATAGAATTTTAAAACTGATATTTCAGACTGTACTCTTTCGTTGAGTCCTCCGATGAAGGACTACAGTCCAAAACATCAGTTTTAAAATTCTTTTTCACTACAGTGTAAAACTTAATTATTTGTAAAACCATTAAATCTATAACTAATTAATTTACAATAACATACATACAATCTAAAATGTCAAACAATTTAAGATGCCTGTAATAAATGATTTTTTAGCTCCGATTAAAAAGATTTTAAGGACTTTGCATTTTTTATATTACAGTCTAGATTGTTCTAATAATTCACAGCTCTATAATTTATATTACAGTCTAGATTGTTCTAATAATTCACAGCTCTATAATTAAATGAGCACTGTTCTGTGTAACTCAAAGTAACACAAGGCAAACGGTAAAAGCACATTATATAATTTCCACCTAGCATAGTTAACAAGTACAAGCAAGCATTTTAGTTAGGTTATTAGCCCACTTGGACATTTTTTCTACGACTACTTAAAGGAAAAGTCCATTATTTCTTAACAGCATCAATTAAAAACTTTCAGAAAAAATTTATAGACCCATATTTTATACTCAATTTTAAAAACATTAACAAAACTTTATATATAATTATAATTTATTTCATATATTAATTTTATACCTTGTATCAACAGCAACCTGAAAAATAAATACATTTTAAATTGAGTTGATCAATATACATGCCCAGTTTCAGGGTTGTCGCTAAGAAAATTGTCTAGCGGTTGGTGTTTCATTTTAGCCGGTTAAAAACGGCTAAAAAACGGTTTGTTGCCCTTTACCGAGTGATGGACGGCCAAATCTAGCCAGGCGATTACCACTTTCTCAGCCGGCGAATTTCACCGACAGCTGGGGCTTAGCAACAACCCTGCAGTTTTACCGTAGGTTACATATTGTTATTTTTATTAACCAGGGTTTGACAAAAACTTGAATTCTAGGTTGCCCTTTGGGCAAGCATATCCAAGAATTGGCTTACCCGAAACAATTTGTATGGCTTGCTGAAAAAAAATGAAAAATAAACATACAAAAACATATCTGATTATAATTTTTAAAAATAAAACAACTTTTTTAATGGAACATGTTTCAATGTTACTTAACATCATCTTCAGCCATATGAATTAATAGTACAAAGTATATAATTTTATGATACTCTTTTTAGAAAATTCAGTTACTAACAAACAAAATTTCAAACTAACCAATGAGATGATAACAAGTTGAAAGATACAATCATAAAAAATGACAAGGTAGGTAATAAGATGACAAGTTGAAAGGAGAAACTAAAAATTTTAAGATAACAAAGTTAAGCTGCCATGCTCAACTTGTTTGATTAACTCGGGTTTCAACCATTCAATGTAGTAGCATTCCTTAATCTTTAACTGAAAACAACCGGGAGCTGAGTCCAATATTTTAAAACAGGATAAATCACACTTGTCTTTACAGTTTTTTGAGCTGTTTTGATATTTAAAAATACAGTATGTGATTTTTTATCCCGGAATAAATGCTCATTTACAGGTGTGGAAGAATGCCTATATTGGTTTCTCCAATGTAACGAACTCCACAGCCCGCGCAAGAAAACTGATACACAATGCGTGATTTGAGAGATTCCGGAATAAAATCTTTCAGACTAAGTAAATTGCTAAAAAAAAATGGAGAAAATATAATCTTAATGTTAAAATCTTTACAATACTTATTAACAATAGATGTGACATTTTTTTCTTTTTTTCCTTTTGGAAATATCTGATTTTTGACTAGTACATAAAAACCTGCCAATACAACAAAAGAAGGTTTAGGATTTTATTTCTTTTAGATACTTCTTTATGTGGACAATTGAGACAAGCACTTTGATGCACTAAACCACCATTAACTACTAAATATTATATTTCTGTCCACATGTGTTTCTAAAAAGAGAACTTTTGTGCAAGTGTGTGACTAATTGAGCAAGGTTATGTTAAAACATGGTTAGCACTGACTTATTCGCAAATTATTTCATCTCAGATAATATACAATTATATATTATACATCGATTTTAAAAATAATTTTTTTTATTAATTATAATACTTTGTCTGCTTGAGAAGATTTTTTAGGATGGGGATCTTATCTGAGCACTTATCCATCAAGCAAGTGACTATGAAAAGTTACTTGCCCAACCTTGAAATTTACTTATCCCGCACGAACTACAACATTGTCAACCAAGAGAATTGTTTAAGTTATGCATTGAAGTATATTTAGTAATAATAATTCATTATAATCTTTATTATGATGATGATTATCAACAAAAAGGAAGACAAGGAAGACATTCATCAACGTTGCCACATTTTATCAAGCCAAGGTAACAAATACACATGTAATGACTTGGTATGACTTCATGTAAACTATAACTACAAAACAATCCAATCTAAAGTTAATGCATCCACTGAATGGGAGACTGGAAAGAGAAAATGGACAGGCAAATGGGAGCCAAGAATAAGAATTAATTTTGGAGAAAATGCAGAAGAAGAGGCCGCTGTTTAACTTTGCATACTAAATTTCTCCATTTCGAGCAAGATGGAGAGTGGGAGTTGGAGAGATTGCTGGCAGAGTGGGGTAAATCCGGCCACCCTTGTTTACGGGGATAAACAAGGATCAAAACTGGATTGATGATGATGATGATGACTAAAACTCTGTACAAAAAAATTGTACATTTTGTGGGAAATGCAAAATGCCCATAATTTGGCTGTATTTTGACAATTATAGCTTTCAAACTTCCATCACCAGGATTTGACATAGTTTTAAAACACAAGGTTGGAAAAGCAATGATTTGTACTATGAGACATGTCAATATCAATTTCAACATGATGGACTGGAGCGAATCAAAAACTCTTAAAAAGAGCAAATAACTTACCACAGGAAACCATTTCTGTCTTTCTGAGGACATACATACAGTGCTTTCTACTAATTCTTGGAAAATCATACTCATCATACTAATCATCATCACTATCATCATCACCATTATCATCATCACCATTATCATCACCATCACCATCATCACCATCATCATCATCACCATCATCATCATCACCATCATCATCATCACCATCATCATCATCACCATCATCATCATCATCACCATCACCATCATCACCATCATCACCACCATCATCACCATCATCATCATCACCACCATCATCACCATCACCATCATCAACACCATCATCACCATCACCATCATCATTATTGTCGTGAAACCTGTAAAACCAGTTTCCTAACTCGTTGTAATTAACCTATTTACATCACACAATTAAAATCTGTACTTTACTTCACTTCGTTTTAATAATTAAAACATCTTCAGAAAAACCTTTAGTCAGCTCATTACAACAATTATCATCATCATCACCATCACCATCACTACTGTTTTCTATCCCCTACCATATCTTCCGTGATGTTTAAGTTCCTCATGTCTTCTTCCACTACCTTACTCCAGATCTTCTTTGGCCTACCTAAGTACTAGACTTCTACCTTGCACCTCCAGCTCCATCACTTTCTTAATTATGTGCACTATTCTAATCCCTACATTTTACATGATCAAACCATCTCAACCTTGTTTCTCTTAATTTAAGTGAAAATGCTTTGGGAAAATCATAATAATTATATTCAATACATATGTATCAGTTAATTTGTAATTAAACAAACAAAAGGATTATTTTATTGCACTCTAACCACCCTTATTTCAAAATCATAATCTCTCCTCCAAAAACCAGTAGTTACAAAAGGTTATATTCATTAATAGTCATTATTTCGTAGAAACATTAAAATAAAAACTTTTAGCAGTGTGATCAGAAAGTGAGCCACCAGAGGGAAATTTCTTGTTTCAAAATATTTAATACATAAAAACTTCCTGTACAGATTTTCAGTATGTAGAAGGAGCAATCTCGTCTTAGCTATAATTTTATCTTCTTCCCTTTTTCCCAAGTCCTCTTTGCTACAATATCTAACAAACATGGCACCTGATCATTTCTGCTGCGTCCTGTATGCACTTTACCACCCACAGCACCTACCAGCTCCTGAAACAAGTTATAATTTTAATCTTTAGTAAAAATTAGGACTGAAATTGAGAAGCAAATGGAAGATTAAAATTTTAGTTTTTTCTAACAAAAACATACAATCTGTGACGGGAGAAACACATCATCGAGAACCAATGCAGGACAACTTAATTTTTTAAAAAAAAAACTAGTAGTTACAATGCAACTTTTATACAAAATTTTACTCAGGCCAGAAGGATTTCAACTCCATTCTTTTTATCAACTATTAATCTCGAACGATAAGTTACATTCGTTCATTTTAATTACTATTCCCTGATTAACTGCAACTTTACCTTCAATCTATAGCTTCAAATCTTAACCATACCCATTTTCTTTGTTTTATTTGGTTTATAAAAACAAAATCTATTAGTTTTACTCAACTGTTTAAGTTGATTATTAACAAGTTTATTTATTTTGAGAGTCTTTTAAGATGATTACCAATATAATACAACAAGGCCTGAGTTAGAATATTAATTTTCAATAAGTATTAATAATTTTTTATATAGTCTACTTTTGCAAACATTTTTGATACCAGATCTTGTTATTTAAGAGATAATAAAAGCAGACTATTGGTTCACTCAACAGGGACAGCAGTTACAAACTGCCGTCAATCTACCAAAGACTACTTTAAATGGCAGCTATTTTTTTAGTATTCTTTTATCTGTATTCAAATTTGCCTGGCTGGCCTTGTCTTTGAGTGAAAATTTCAAAAAAATATCATTTATTTTAACCCAAACGAGGCTAGCCAGGCACATTTGAATACAGACAAAAGAATACTAAAATAGCTGCCATTTATATTAGAAGTAGTCAGACTATGACTTTTTATGATATAACTACATCAAGCATGACATCACTTGATAATAACTAGATACAGAATCGAGAGCTCATGAATTTTCTGCATCTTTGATTTTGAACAGATGCTTTGCTTTTTTCTATAACCCCATAACTACTGGAATTTCTGTGGAACATCTAGTGTTAAACTGGCCTGCCAACCTAAACATACTCATTAGATTAAATTGGGACATGTAACAAAATATTTTTACCTAAAGTAAGGAGAACAAACTTTTTCTGCTTTTCCACCTTAAACAATACAAAATAACTCAACAAGATATTTGGTTCATCTCTATCACTAATGGAGTCACTGGAGGCGCAGGAGATAAACCATCATAATGAGTTTGTTTTTCTAACGCCATCTTGATAATTATAGTGACAGAAACAAAACTCAAGATAAAACTCAGGTTGTTACCCAACATCCCTCTGGACCACAGACTTAATTTACATTTTTATGTTTTTTCTTGTAAAAATGATAATTTTATAATCATGGTTTCTACAAGAATGAATACTCTTCATCACTATAATTAATAGCAATTTCCCAAAAAGTATCAAAATAGAGAGGAACAAAGGAAAATTGAGAAAATGCTTTGAAATCAGAAGAAAAAGACACAATAGCAGGAGAGTGCGAGAAAGTAGCCAGCAAAAATTGAAAAGTTCACAAGTCTGGCTAGTGTTATACTCAAAATATCACCTCTTTAAACCACTTAACCCTCAGACAACCAAGCTACTTAATGTAACAACCAAGGGGGAGGGTTTTTTTTCCAGAAGAGCTTTGGCAATCAAAATTAGCAGGAACAAAGATTGACTATACACTACTTCTCAAAAATAATTGCTGTGTCAGTTAATGGGTTTCCATGGCAACAGTAACATCAACTGATGATGTCATCAATGCAAAATTTTGAAAATTATGAATTTTTTTCCCTAAATGAATGTTTTTTATAATTTTTTTTAATTAATGTCTTTCATGCTGTTTTACTACCATTTATGACATTAACGTTTGTATAAATTTTGAAAATACTTTTACAATCTTGTGTTTTTCAAGAAACTCTTATTACTTTTAAAAACTGTAAAAAATGTATTTAAGTTACAAACATGAAACTGAAAATAATTATGTGTTTATTCATGATGAACAGCTATTGAAAAATTGGTCGGCATCACTAAAATACTTGTGAAGTTTAACCTTGAAACTCTGAGATCAACTGATGAAAATGAAATTAGGCACATTTGTCATTTACTCAGTAGACTCGCGGTTTGATTTTGCTGTTTAGTTTACTTTAGTTTTTCTCGCAACTCTTGCTAAATATCCTTATTCTAAG
>JAOBBB020406321.1:0-17022 GCA_025331005.2 Zoanthus gigantus | reverse complement strand
CTTCGCACTGAAGAAGGCAAAGGTTTGCCAAAACATGTTTGTATTTAGTTTAAAAAGTTTATTTTCTCCTACACCATTCTGACGATTCCCAGTTGGTGTTTTGGTTTTTGAATTGACAATACTTTACAGTGCTTCCTGTAAAAGATAGTTAGACCTTAAAAAGAGCCCTCATTATTTTTTGTAAAAGGCTCTGATATATTCCAGGAAAAGTCTTTTACTTTTTTACTTATTAGACTCATGTTTTCAAGTAAAGTTTGCAGGATTGTCAATAAGTGCCAACGATTGGTGATATCACTGTTTATTTGAACTAGCTGGAAATTGGCAGAGATAAACAGAAAAAAACAGCTGTTATTGCCAAAACTCTTAAGAAAAAATAGACAAAAGGAAATGTGCTTTCAAAATATACTTTCAAAATATCTCTGCCAACTTTAAGTCTTATTGACAATCCTGAGTTTGATTTACCAAACACTCAATACTCGTAACTTCTGGTTTTGCAATCCTATTAGAAACTGGGGCTCATGTGCTAATGAAGGGTGAATAACAAATAAACATTTACCCATAAAGGAGATAAAACAATCAATCCATAAATATACATTCAACTGGTGATATGCAAACCATTCCTTTATATGTGGAAATGAAGTTGTTACATGGTGTGGTAAAAAGTCTTTCAGGAAATGTTAAATATTCTTGAAAAGTCCTTGAACTTTTTTAAAATGCTTACTGTGTTATATTTTGTAAGGAAAGCTGTGAAAAGAGGTTTTACGGTTTGTGTTTTGTTATTACAGGGGCAGAATGTTTCCATGTATCACCACCAGCAGCAACAGCAGATGGTGTTAGGCTCAAACAGTACTCACCAAGAACCACACACAGCTCAAAATCCATTTGCCATGCCACAAGCATCAATTAAAGGTAACCCAATGCAGCAGGTTGGGCAGCAGTATTTTGAAGGGATGGGAGTGATGGGACGTGGTATGGTGGGCCGAAATCAGTTCATGGCTAATCAGGTATCAAAGACAGGGCAAGACTTTGGTGGTTTCCCTCAACAAACACCACCGCAGCAGCAGCAAGTGTCACATTTGTACTCACAGGTTTGTAAACATTTCTTAATTGAAGGGTCTAGTGCAAAAACAACTTAAGTAACTTTTTATGAAATGCTTAATTCTCCCAAGGGTTATGAAGAGATAATGAGGATTATGTAGGGAGAGATGAGAACTTAATCAAAATTCTTTTATGTCATTTTTATCTAGTACAAAAACAATGTGACTACTTTGTATGAAATGCTAAATTCTCCCAAAAGTTATGAAGAGATAAGAGGGGTAATCTAGTGAGAGTTGAGAACTTTATCAATGTCACTTACGCCGTTTTTCCACTAGACCCTTCAATTAACCTCAAAATTACTGTTTCTTCAGGAAAGAATTTTTTAGTTTAGGCAGATCCATGTGGAGATTTTGGTGTTCACTAAAGACACCCTTGTTTTAATAATAATAATAATAATAATAATAGTAATAATAATAATAATAATAATGTTTAATCACTTGATGGCTCAGGTCTTTGGAGTCAGGTTGAGATTGACAAATCTTGGCCCACATGTGGAGCCCAGGACTCGTTTAATGATCATAGAGGTGGGAGGTGTGACTGATGACCACTATGCCAACCTGACTCCCACAAGCGTCAATTAATAATGGTATTACTGAGGAGTCTAATTTGGTCTGTAATCATATGAGTGACTAACAGAATTGGACAACTGGGAAGCAGGAGTCTGACTGTTAATCATGAGTAAGTAAGGTTACAGACAGAAATGGACAACATGAATTAATCATAATCATTACAATTTCCAAAAAGGAAAAATAAAGCAATTTGAAAAATAGTTTTTAATTGCAGTTTTCATTTATGGTAAGTACAATTTCGGAAAAAAATAAATATGGAAAAAAGCTTTAAAAATGGTTTTAAACAGCCTTTGGAAAAGGCCCCTGTTTTATAGGGAAAGTTTTTAAGTTGCTATGTTGTGATTGGTGGATTTAGCTGAAAATAGTTACAATGATTGGCTTAAGAAATTGTCCGATTACAGCCAACTGTCCGATTACAATTTTGCAAATTAATTAGTGCAAAATACAGTAGTTTATGCACCAATCACATTTGAGGAAATTGTAATAATTGTGATCAGTATGATAACAGTTTTAACCAATGACCCTTGGTTTCTCAAAAGCCTGTTTACTTTCAACACTAACTAGGTGTTTCGATAAGCGTGGCAGCCAGTAAATTCGCCACCTACTTGACATAAATTTGCTGCATTTTTCTTTGGTAGGTAAATTACTCATATCATGCAAATAAAATATCAGCTTCTTTGCCATCTTTATCCTGCAGTTTTACCATCTATTTCAAAACTTTTGAAAAATGTGTAACTAGATCTCATATATCATCTTACATTCAGGCTTCTTTTTTCAAGTTGAAAACATAACCAGGGAGATCATTTAAAACATCATTAAAGGAGAACTGAACCCTAAAATTGACTTATCATCTTTTGAACATTTAGGCATAGTAGAACAACTATATGAACTTTTTTTAAGCTTTTGGCTGAGCAGTTCAAAAAAATTTGATATTTTGTAATGAATCTACAAGATTTGATGGGCTGCTCAATATGTGAGGTCAGTGGTTGTTTATGATGTACGTTACAATACTAGAATGATTAAAATGAGGAAAAGCATGGTTACTGTGTGGCTTTTGGCTGCTATAAAAGAAAAACAATTTGCAAGACATACATCACCCCAAAAATATCAAGATTTCAAAGCACACTGCCATATTTAAGCTCTGTGTAACACCATGGAGCATACATGAAAATGTTCTTACTGGAAGTTTATTGAACTAACCCATCAAACTATATAATTAAAAAGAAAAACGAAAAACTAAGTAAAAATACACACATAGAGTAAAATAAAAAAGAGTCAAATTACATACCAATGTTCCAGCTATACTCCAGGTATTAGTATTACGCAAAAGATAAAATCTGCACTTCGGTCTGCAGTGGAAGAGTTAACTGAAAGGCTCTAAAATAACCGTCCTTTTATAGTGTTCTTAAGTTAATGAATAATTAATGAACCGTCGTTACAATCTGAATATCGTAACCTACGTCATACCATACCACTGACAATCTCATTAGCAACTATGGTATCAAACCTTTTCTAGAGAGTTTTCTTAATTCTATATTTAATTTCTCAATGTAATTCGACTTTAATTTTTAAAAAAAAGTAGTTAATCTACTATACCAATAGATTCAAACAAAAATAGGTTAGTTTTAGCATTCAGTTCTCCTTTAAATGAAATTGGTTTTGCATGTGTTCTTAAATATGACAGTAGAATATCCATAAATCTCCCCTTCGAAAACTCCGTATTTTCTGTTTTAATGGTTTTAGTTTTCCAATGACAAACTTTTTTCTGTTGTGGTTTATAAAATTCACAAAGTTTTCTTTTGTTTATCTTACCCAGTTTGGTCAGAGGATGCAGTATATGAGACAGCAGCAGTCACAGTCGCAGCCACCTTCGTTTCCCCCAAGTTCTTCAGCACTTCCCAGAATGCCTGGGGCACATCATCAACCTATCCTACCAAAGCCTGATATGATGTATAGCCATCAGTCTGCCACAAACAGGTTTCCAAACAGCACGCCAGAAAGGATGCAGGTAGGGCTTAAGGATATTGGTTGTTGTTTTATACCAGCTTGGCAATGTGTGTTTTGATTGGTTTAGAAATAGTACATGTGAGACAGTTTTTACATACCTCCGAAGCAGTAGATAATGATACCAAAACAAAATTGCGGATGGAAGTAGTTGCTTTATTTCTGTTTAATTGTGGATTGTATTTGAACATTTATTTTTTGTTTTAAAAGTACAAGGTTTTTAAAAAGAGTTTAAAGACATTCTTTGTTTTACGCCATTTACTGATTGTTATTTCACAAGAAACAATGTGTTGTTTTTGTTATGGACAAAATCGCACAAGATAGGGTCTAGGACCTGAACTTGTATTTTCCCAGCCATTTGGGCTACCTGTATCAATTGCCTCGTGTTAAGAAGCAGATCAATTTGTTTGAGAAATTGTACAGATTATTATAAGATTTAAATAGTTTTGGATAAGCAACAATGTTACACAGATTTTTTGAAACTGTTTGAACACTGACTAGCTTGTTTCTGTAGCTTCAACAAAGGAATTTATCATTTCAAGGAATTTATCACTTTAAAAATGTATCCCTCTTAAGGAATTTATTAGTTCAAGGGAACTTAATCGCTTTAAGGTTTTATTTACAATTTATTGTGTATAAAATGTTATTACTGTAGGTAAGTATGTTTTATAAATCATTAATTAAAATGGCCTGTATTGAGAGTTTCTGTCAAGTCACTTTATTGTTTACAGTGATTCGTGCCACTTTTCATCACGCTCTATGGTTCAGTTATAAAAAGTATTTCCTTTCTTACAAATCTTTCTTTTGTCTTGAAAGGAAAACACTTAAATCAGTTGCCTTGCTGTTATATTCTAAAACACTTATTGTATTTCAGTTTTGGTGCTTAGTGGCTTAATGACTATGTACTTCAGATCTTCAACATTCAGTAGATATTCTGCCACTATCTTCCTCAACTGAAATAGAGTAAGTGTTAATTTTTTTAGTTTCATGACTGCACTTATGAAAGTGGGGCATGCATTATTTGTATGGCATAATTTCAAGACTAGAATACTGCAGTATGGGACATAAGAAGGTTTGTACTTCTTGGTGTAAAAACTAAGTTTTCATTTGGGCTAAGTTAAAATTGGTTTAAAAATCTACAGGATCATTTCTGTACTTGTAGCAAGTCTAAATTTTGAGACAATATATTTATCAGTTGTGGCACAGAATGTACAAAAAATGATCTCATTAATTTTACTTCAACTTGCATTGTTGACAACACACATATGGTATTTTCTAAGAGAGTACCCATCTTAGCATCAATTTTGGCATGTCACTTCAAGCAAAAGTTTCTTTCTCAATCTATAATACATGCTAATGTCCAATCTACTTTCAGATTTTTTTTGTTTATTCTAAGTGCTCTGGGACATAGAGGAAAACCATTGCTTTAATTTCGAACCATCAAGTCCATATTTGGTTGTAGTTGCCATGTTAAGAGTCTTGCACAACTTTTCCATTTTCTAATGATAAAGACAGGAAAAAAAGCTTCAGTTCTGGGATGTCTGCAAGAGAGACATTCTTGTGATTGGTCTGCCACCCATCAGCTGGGAGACACTTGCTGGGGATCGAAGCAAATGGAGGGTGACATGCAGCCAGGCTTTTCTAGCTGGGGAGTCAAAACTGATGCAAAGAGTGCAAAGAGGAAAGCAGCACCTGTGTAATCAAGCTTTACTTCTTTAGTCTGTGGCTGTGTCTGCCAGTTGAAAATTGGTTTGATCAGTCACCTAAGAAAGTTTTCACAGCTGCTAAATTATGGACCATGGCTAACAACTACCTAGAACTAGAGCAATGCAGTGCTGGGGTAATAAGTTATGGGGAAAACTGTGATGATATGTTTATATGAAACTTTGTTCCTTTATTGATGGCTAGGAATATTCTGGCTCATTGATGGGCGAGCAGCAACAAAATCTGCCACCTCCTCCACCACCGCCACAAGCTACCCCACATATGTCACCAGCACATGGCTATCCTGGACAAGTTGGGATGATGGCAGCCTCATCAGTTGCACAATCACCCTATGCAAGGGGTTTCCCTTTTAATGCACCATCTCGACCTGTGCATTCACCGTCTCCCAATATAACAGTAGGAACCAATATTAGGGGGTCTACACCTGAAAGTAAGTTGAAATTCCTTAAACTATGTAATCATTATTTATTAACATCATCAAAAAGTTAAGTAATGGCAAATAATTCATTCTCATTGGTTTCCTTTCTAGAGGTCTATTTTCAGTAGTGCACCAGCAAGAAAAATATGTAATTCCTAAACAAAGGCATCATGTAATTCTTTCAAAGGACATTACGGAAAGCAATTTAAGTTCAAATTTGAAGCATTTTAATGAAACCTGTTTCATAAAGTTTAACATGTATAATAATAACATTATTATAATAATTATTATATATTATTAATTATTATTATATATTATTATTATCTTTTTTTATTATTAGTACTACTACTACTACTACTGTTTAGTTCACACAGTTTGATATAAATATGCTGGAAGTTTTAAATCTTAGATCCAAGGGCAGGCAATATGTTTCATAACTTTAGGATTTGAGTACTTTTCATAAAAGTCACACTGTACCAAGGGGAGAATCCTCCTGAAGAAGCTCAGGCTTTGTTGTCACTCTGATTGTTGCAAGGCAGTTTCGTAATTGTTTATATCATAATTTTGCTACTCCCTTAGTAGTTGTTGGTATTTTATGTCTGAATATCTGAAAAGCAGAGGCTTTCCTTCCTGTTTACCACCACTAAATCAGATATTCTAACTTGCATTAGCTTGTCTATCTGGATATGTTTGAAATCCCAGAGTAGCTTAACCCCGTTAACTCCCGTGATTTCTTCTTGCTCATGCTCATGCCACTTGTCTGTTACATCAAAATCATGAAACCTAGAAATGTCCCAGTGCACATTCTTGGCCACATTTTCATGTCAATGCTTAAAATCCACCTGTGCTAGTTTGCTTCACTCACAATTCAAATGAGTTGTTGTTTTGTTACAAATGTCTTTTTGTTTCATCTTTTCATCCAAATTGAAAATTTCATCAGTAAATCTGATAAGCAGGTCATTATTGTACTTAGCCATTAATGTTATTATAAGTAAACTATTGTCAGAAATAACATGCTATTTATTTATTCTAGGAGGATGATTAGAGATGAGGGAGTTGTAGACACAAAGTTTAGGCAGGTAGCATTGTAGTTAGCTGTTCCTCACAATGCAGTTGTCATAATGATGTTCCTCCAACCGTAACATGGGGTAACTACTGGAAAATTTTTTATGCTAAATCCATAAGGCGGTGTCTGTTTGTGAAGACAAATATCATTCCATTTAAACCCTTTTCCAATACTTTATTAATAAATAATGATAATTTTGTCAGAATTTAACTTTGATTTTGAGTTCAATGGTTTGGTGAGCATTGGCCATCGTAGCATTTAGCGCACCCATCTAGTGACTATTGCAACGACTACAAATTTCCTGTTGGCTACACTACTAGATGTTTTGCTTCAACAATCCTGAAGGAGCAAATATGCATATTTTTTTAAAACAAATCTATTTTCAAGAAGAGTAATTATCTTATTAATTCCCCAGTTGTATGATTCTAAAACGGTTAGACCTCTTGTTCCAAACAACATTATTTGTCTTTTTATTTCAATTCTTTGGGTTACTTACTGCTGAATGCCAGACTTGCAACAAAAGCTGAAGTTCGAATATGAAATATTCAATATAACAAAACCAAATAGCACAAAAGAATAAAAGTTAGTTAGAATTCTATTTAAATTAACATTTTGAAATAATTGGTCAATTGCAACTTACTGTAAGTAGACATGGCTGAAGTATTTATAGCGTCCCAGCCTGCAGTCTATAAGACCTTGGAGCATTTTATGTTGAATCATTTAAAATCTACATCACTAAGTGCTAAGAAACAATACAGAAACTGAATATTTAGAGCGAAATGTAAATTCTATTTCAAAGCAGAAGCTAAGAAGATAACACCAAAGAATTATTTAATCAATCGTTAGAGGCTAAAAAGGAATTCAGTTACATCCTGCTTTTCAAACTTGTTATTGATATATTGACCGAAAGAAAAAAACTGGATAACTTTCTTTATTTCCAAAGGCTGATAGAATATGAGTTGGTTCTGCCTGTAACCTTTTTGGTGTGCAAATTGTCTCTTTCTTTAAAATTTATTCTTTGCTCATTAGTTGAGAATTTAACTAAAGATGAAGACTATCTTTGTAACTTCATCAACAAAGTCAGAATTTGCTTCCATGTTAAATTTTCAATGCACACATTCTAGACTTGTGCACCAAGAACGGAGCGTCTCATTGACCTTAAATCTTGATGACTGGCTGACAAAATTCTTCAACAGTAATATTAGTTTCATTACCAGTTAGTGTGTAATCAAGTTGTAACGATAGTTCATAAATGTGATTTACTGACGACAAAAGCAAACTGGACTGATAACAGAAGTATTTTTTCTCAAAGTGTTTTTTTTTTATTTTAGTGCCATCACCTGTTGGAGCACCATATTCTGGTCTAAAACCCCAATCTGGGTTACCTTCTGGAGAGTACTCAAGTCCCACCCCTCCCTCAGGAGGTAGTGGTCTACCTGTGTATTCATCAGCAGCTAATTATCCTGGTGCAGCAGCAACAGCAGCAACAATTTTGGCAGTAGCAGGTGGCAGTTCATCTAACAAGGTACCGTCAGGCTATCCAAGAAGTGGAAAGCCTTCAGAGGAATCACCCAGTCACCCATTTGCCAACTCCCCGGAGATGGTTAGCGGCACTGCCAAGACACCAGCCAGTAGTACAGTTTCGCCAAGAACAACACCATCACATGTACCAGCCTCTTTGATAAGCGCTGAAACAGGTACCTTTTTCAATGGTTATCTAGGTACTTCCACAAACGTCAGTCATATCTAATAGTATGTTTGATGAGTACAGAAATAGGTACTTTTTTGACTAATTATCTAGATTCCACAATCATATGTAACAGCATCTTGATGAGTACAGAAAAAGGTACTTTTTTGACTAACTATCTAGATTCCACTAACATCAATCATAATATGTAACAGCATTTTGATGAGTACAGAAACAGGTACCTTTTTGACTAATTATCTAGATTCCACAAACATCAATCATATGTAACAGCATCTTGATGTGTACAGAAACAGGTACCTTTTTGACTAGTTATCTAGATTCCACAAACATCAATCATAATATTTAATAGCATCTTGAATCGAGCAAGATGGAGAGTGGGAGTGGGAGAGATTGCTGGCAGAGTGGGGTAAATCCGGCCACCCTCGTTTATGGCGATAAAACCGGACCAAAACTGGATTAACGATGATGATCTTGATGAGTACAGAAGCAGGTACCTTTTTGACTAATTATCTAGATTCCACAATCATCCATCATATGTAACAGCATCTTGATGAGTACAGAAACAGGTACTTTTTTGACTAACTATCTAGATTTCACAAACATTAATCATATGTCACAGCATCTTTGATGAGCACAGAAACAGGTACCTTTTTGATTGGTTATCTTGTATGCTCCACAATATTTTTTTTTTAAAATAATTGTAACACAGTCTGATAAAACAGAAAACCTAGGGTTATTGAATGGTATAGCAACCCAGTAGAATGCTAGTTGATTGACATTATTTCGACAGGACATAGTAGAACTTGTACATGGTGGTCACTACTCTTGGAATTCCTGGAAAACTCCTGGAATGTTGAAATTTTCCTCCAGGGCATGGAAAACTCCTGGAAAAGAGATAATTTCCCCTTACTTCTTAAAAATTCCTCGAATTTTGAATTTTTCTTCCAGGTCTCTGGAAGCTCCAAGAGAAACAGATAATTTCCCTGTACTCCAGCCATTCTCCTGGAGTTTTGTTATTATCAGTCAGGATGGTGTATAATTATAAAGTCTTTATATAATGAATACAAAGTGCTTTGAGTAGCTGACATAAAAAAAAATTGATATTGTTTTGTTTTTTGCCGAAAGAGAATTTCGGTCAGGGTCCCGGAAAAATATATTTTCTACCCTGGAGAACTCCATAGAAACTCCTGGAATTTTGTTATTGTCAGTCAGTAAACACCATGTGAAATATAATTGATGCTTTATTTTCCAAGGTTTACTTAACAATGTTTTTTTTTCTGGATGCCACTAGTTCAAGTGATGAATGAGTTGCCAACTGCTGAAGATGTTGAAGCTGTCATTCAGTCAGTACAATTAGGTGTTACTACTCTGGATGGCAATGGTCACTCATCATCTAATGAGACATCGTCATCAGCCAGGCAGGCTGCATCACCAGATATCATGTCGCCAGGTACCTCTCAGACATCCGCAACACAGTCAGCAGACAAACATGTTGGAGGTATGTGATCACTTCATGGGTTGCTCAAACCATTAAAGGAGATTAGCGTCCCTTGAAGCTGAATCTTACATATCTTTGGATTTTGTGATTTGAAGCCGATTTATTTAATATATGATTTATTTCTTATAAATAATTAACATAAAAGAAAATAACATAAATTTAAATTTATATATTAACTATAAATTACTTATTACTTACATAATATTTTCCTGAAATTCAGAATGCAACTAGTTTTACCGAATTCATCTCTAAACTGAAGACATATTTTCTTGTGTAAATTCAAAATGCTCGTATGACTATATTTTCTTTTCCTACTTTCATATTTTCCATTTTTTTCCTTTTTTAAATAATGTTTAGCTAATTATCAGACATTATTGCCAGACAGTGCTATAAAATGGTTATACTTAGATATCATTTAACAAAGGTAGTCCTTTTTATAAGCCTCATCATGGCTTCCACGAACTCCCTTGCCGTATTAAACTATAAATGAATGTAAATAATCGTAAAATGACAAAAATAAAATAAAGAATAAAGAATAGTTTGCGCATTTTAGTGTTTTTGTTAACGATTTTTTATTTTCTATTGGCTGTACGTCTGCAAGGGTTTCCATTTACTGTAGAATTCTTTCCGAGATAGCGTTTCTCTTTCAACAACTTTGATTTGAAGTTGATGAGAAGAGTCTTATAATCTCACTTGTTCTCTGAGGATTTTCTACCAGAATGATGACCCGTTATAACAGATTGCAAATACAGTTTGTCAAATTTGGGTATTTTCAGCCAACGTTTGATCCATCATTCTAAAATATTTGTAGCGGGAGTCGTTTTGCTTCCCGTGTAGAGTGCAAAAAAAATTCAGATTGTTTTTTATGCTAGCGAATAGTATATTAAGATCTATTAAAACCGAACTGAAATCAATACAAATTGAAGGTAATGAAATCTTTGAAATTTTTCATTTTTTTTCATAAAATTTAGATTGTCCGTAGCTGTTTTGTGTTGATTTACACTACTCCTGTTGAACTGCCGTTTTTGAATGTAAATCTTTCTGGTCAGCATTTCTCCCTCGTCCTTTGTTTTTTTTCTCTCCTTCGTCCACATACTGTACTTCATGTAGTATTGGTATGATGTTTCTTACCCTCCATGTCAAAAATGTCAAATTCTTAAATGTTTTCACATTTTTAACAACGTTTGTTTCTGAGTTATTGATAAAATAACATTCACTAATATTGTTTGGTCACTTGTTGACTTTGTTTTAACAGTGAGAGAATGCGACTCAAAAATAATCAAAAACATGTGTTTTGTTGCCATGGATACTATATAACGTTAATTGCTTTAAAAAAAAGCTAAAGAATAAGTATAACTTCAAAAATTACACACTAGTTACATGTTATAGTTTATATTGCATATAAAATTATATATTTCTTGTTTTTGCAGAAGGGAGTGGCACTGATCCAACTCAAGTATCTGATAAACCAGAGCAAAGTAATCATGACAACAATGATGAGAATATGCCAAAATCCAGTCCAGCTTCATCACTCTCATCATTTTCAGGTCTCTCCCCTGGGGACTCCCCAATAGATCCATCTATTTCATCACCTTTTGGTGACGACTTTGACATTGATTCCCTCAGTCCAACACTTACTTCCAATCAGCAAAGCCAGGTATGAAAGCCATTTGTTATTAATATCAACTAAAGTAATAATAATAATAATAGTAATGATAATAATAGCTCGGTTTGAGAAATATGTGAAGTTGCGTGTTGAGCATGTGCAGAAGACTGCTCTATTTGGGACAGCGAGAGTGGTAAGATTGGTACTTGGATCCTAAGTATCCTGGTTCAGAGACCCGAGAGTCCTTTGGCAGCTGATTGCTACCTGCACTCACAGTGATCACTCCGAAGCAAATAAGATCCTAAGCTTAATAACATAATAACAATAATAATAATAATAATAATAATAATAATAATAATAATAATAGTAATAATAATTTTTATTAATAATAATAGTAACAGGGATGCAGTACCAGGTTCTAAGAACTAATAGTATTAAGTGCAAAATCGATAAGCAGTTGTGTCACCAGCATGTCGCATGTGCAGTGAAAGAGATACAAGATAGGGCACATAGTAGTGGAATGCAAGCATGGTGCTCACTACTCTGGGAAAACTCCGGGAAAACTCCGGGAATTTTGAAACTTTCTTCCAGGTACCTGAAAAACAGATAATTTCCTTGTACTCTTGGAAACTCCTGAGATTTCGTGGAAACATTTTTTTTCATCACTTCTATAAACAAGCCAAAACCTGCAGAAGCATCTTTTTCAGTTACTGCTACTGTGGCAGAAATTACTTGATGTCGTTTTCTTTTTTTGAGAGAAAATTCGGGGTTGGGTCCTGGAAAAATTCATTTTCTACCCTAGAGAACTCCTGGAAACTCCTGGAATTTTGTTATTGTCAGTCTGTGAGCACCATGTGCAAGATGCTTGCATGAAGTACGGCAAGGGCAGCAGGCGTGATATAGTAATGCAAGTTTGCCACCTGTTACCTAGCTTCTTCGCGCCCCGTGGCACGTAAGGCCTCAGCTCTCTGTTGTTCAGATGAGTAGTCACTGGACATCCGAGATTGAATGAATTCTCTCTGCTTCTGGTTTTGGTAATATTAATGTTTTAAAGTGTGGGTTATCAGCCCCCTGACCAACCCCCAACCTGGAGGACCAGTGGATCACTCTTTGTCTGGCTCCTATCCTTCGACCTTCTCAGCATGGGTGACCCTACCAGGAGTTCTGGAACTCCAGCCGATATAGCTCTTGGGGTTGCAGGAGCACGCAAGCCATACCACCACTACAAGGTGGTGATCCATACGGTATGGAAGTTTGCCACCGGGGACTGATAATTAGAAAGTAGATCTTGAAAGAGGTTAAGTGGTATGATCATGTACCCAAACTGTTACTTGAATCAGAGAAGTCCAAGATACTGTGGGTTTTCAAGATATGGACAGATCAGGCAGTAGAAACAAACAGACCAGATGTGATGGTCATCTCTCTCCCTCTATCCATTTACGTAGTCTGTCCACTGATCGATGGGTACAACATCTCTTCCACACAACTCAAATCCTTGTCATACCTGCCATGATGCCGAGCACTCTCAAGTCATTAGTGACCACAACAGACCATGTTTTCTTCAGCCTGCCCTTTCTTCTATGGCCAGCAACCTCATGCTTACTAATGGCAGAGATCCAGCATGATGGCCTCTCCACATGTCCGAACCACCAAAGTCAGGCACAGTGAATGGCAGTCTTGAGATCAACAATGTCGAGCTTTGCACAATTAAAACCTATGCTGGTGCTGTCGTCAGTTTTATTAAGACCACACATCCATCTTAGCATAGCCCATGTCAATCTTCCTCTGGGCCCAGCACTCTTTGGCATACAGTTTGGCACCCCTAACATAACTGTACCATACACTCCTCCTGCGTTCTGAGTGACAAGCTCTTGCATGAAAGTACCGGAAGCAACTCCCCGAATTTCCCCCAGGCAGCTCTCACTCTGTTAATTTATTATGGCAGCCTTCCAGCCACCACCAGTACAGATGGTATTGCCTATTTAGCTTGAGGATTGTTGTTGATCTGTTCAGCACAAAAGATAATAAGTAAAAGTGAAAGCATAGTGCTTGCGGGATGTTCCTTAAATATCGATCAGTCATTAGGAAGTGTATTTATACGCAATTGAGTATTTTTATTTATAAAGCTCTGTTTAGATCAAGAATAGTAAGAGTTGTGGGAGAGTTTTTTGTCCTTGTTTACTTAACCTTTGATCATGTTGAATCACTTTGAAATTTTTGGATACTGTTAAGTTGGCAGAATATAATGTTTTGTTGTTGTGTTCCAGTCACCCAGACCAGAACCAAATAGACAGAATTCTCAACTGGAAAGGGTATGTGTACTGTAACTGATATCGTAAAAACCTAATCCATAAAGTGTTTTTCTCTTTGAATTTCAAATAAGTTTGCCGTTCTCAAACTAGTTTAAACACAAATAAATTGCAGCTGTGCTTCTGTCCTTCAAAACTGGTCCACTGAACCTACAGACACTTAAAAGAAAAGTTGTTTTTTTGTTATCCGTAATCACTGATTAGTTTGAATTACATCTGACCAAGTACTAATTTTTCAGTACAGCAATTTGTTTTTCAAAGTGTCACCAATTTACAAGTCAACACGTACATAATCTGGCTCAATAAATATTCAACGTATTTGAGAAATATTAGAACAAAAGAAAAGTGTTTTAATGTTGTAAAAGCTAACTTATGAATGTCTACAACATTTGTGCCATTTTTAAAGCGTAGCGACATCTGGAGTGGTAGATTTCTGCCTTCCAGGCACTTGACAAGGTCCTGTACATTTGTGTGAGCTTCTTTTCCGCCAAAGCTGACCCAGCTTTCTTCCTTATGAGGTGGACAAATAGAGTATCAACTTCTACTGGGAGTTACCCTGCACTGATATTTTACTACGTTTGTTGCTTCCACCACATTAGAAACTCTATCATAGAAATGGAGTTTATTTAAACTTTCACATTGGTTCATTGGAACTCTCTCTCTGATTGTCAAGTTTAGATGAATCGGGTTTGAAAATCTTATGACAACCCAAATTAATATGCACAATCTTTGCTGCATGCGATTTGATTGGTTTAGAAATTGTAGATGTGAGACGATATTTACCCGATAATAACACCGAAACAAAATGGCGGATGGAAGTAGTCGCTTTGCGACCATTTTGTGGATTGTATTTGAATATTAGGCTATAAAAACATGAGTTTAGAGACATTCAGTTAACAGCATTTTGTGGTTGACGAACCCTCAGAGCCACGTGTTGTAAATTGAGATGCTTCGTGCAGCACGTTCTGTGGTTCAATTAATAAAGTAGACTGTAAGGTATTTCTTTTTCCTACAATTCATTTTTTGTCTCGAAAGAAAATTTCTATAGATGAGTTGCCTCGCTGGTAAATGTTAAAACACTTATTCCATTTCAATTTCGTTGGATAGTGGCATAGTGAATATATACCTCGTGCCTTTGGCGCTTCCGTCCACCTCACTTGAAATATAGTAAGTGTTCATTTTCCTTGGGCGTCCAAATTATACATTGTACCTATGCATGTTGCACATCTGTTATTTTCTTTTTATTATATGGATAATGAAATTAAAACACTCGTGTTTTGCTTATTTTCACTAGTAAATATGCGAAAACGCTGTGTACCAAATGTCCCAGATGTTGTCAAGTGTCCTAAAGACTTTTGCCTGCCAGTTTCTTGTTGCTCCTGCGCTCGTTTGTAAAATATTGTTTTTATTATTCAAAAATATCGTTCATATGTTCGCAACACCATGTAATATCCTCTGTAAATAGCTATTAAACTAATATATTATCACTGATTATGTTTTAGGTCTAACAAACAGTTTTAGTGACTGCACTTTTTTTTCTTTCAGTTGTCCAAGTTGTATGAATTATCAAACGAACCTGGTAGAAAAGAGTTTCTGGACAGTTATCAGGCTTTCATGGCAGCTCAAGGTTTGTGTACACGTAAAGCTAGCCACAATATTGTTGTTGTTGTTTTTGCCAAGCTAGATGATAACTTATGATGTTCTTTTATAGGTGAGTCTGTTTGAACTCTTTTATTTGTTATGCATTGTACTTTTTTCGTTTGTAAAATGTAAGCAAATACTTGTACCTGCCTGGAAATAGTTTTTTGTACAGGTTTTTGAATAGGGAAGGTTATGTGTTAGAGATCTTAGATCGAAACGAGTTGTCTGACCACAGAGCATTGACTGATCATAGAGAATTGTCTGATCAGAGAGAATATCAGATCAGAGAGAATTTATTAAACAGAGAGGATTGTCTGACCATAGAGGATTGTCTGACCAGAGAGGATTGTCTGCTCAGAGAGTGTTGTCGGATCAGAGAGAATTGATTGGTCTTAGAGGATTGTATAATGAAGAGACGATTGTCTGGTCAGAGAGGATTGTCTGGTCAGAGAGGATTGTCTGGTCAGAGAGGATTGTCTGGTCTGAGAGGATTGTCTGATCAGAGACTGAGAGGATTGTCTGGTCAGAGGATTTCCTGGTCAGAGAGAATTGATTAAACAGAGAGGAATGTCTGATTAGAGAGAATTGGTTGATCATAGAGGATTCTCTGGTTAAAGAGGATTGTCGGATCAGAAAAGATTGTCTGGTCAGAGAGGATTGTCAGATCAGAGAGGATTGTCGGATCAGAGAGGGTTGTCTGGTCAGAGAGAATTGTCGTATCTGGGAGGGTTGTCTGATAAGAGAGGATTGTCTGGTTAGAGAGGATTGTCGGCCGGATTGTTGGATCAGAGAGCATTGTCGGATGAGAGAGGATCCTCATAAGAGAGGATATCTTAACCAGATTGAGGATGGGCTGGTAATTTTTTAATGCAGTGAAAATGACATTTGAAACCGTGAAAAATGACATGTTGCACACCGAAATGTGTTTCCATCTGGCCTGACTAAAGGACATATCAAAATACAAGATGGCTTCCTTTACGTAATACGGGGACCTAACTAGTACCTAAACTGTTTGTTAAAGTCATTATGGCTTATCATGGCGACACTGTTAACAGTATTGATGTTGTTTCGTTTAGGCTCTCCTGTCTCGCATGTTCCAGTCGTAGGAAAACAGCCTCTGGACCTGTTCAAGTTATTCAACCTAGTGAAAGACAGAGGTGGATTACAAGAGGTAGTTTCTCCATAATAATATTTGCAACAGATTTAAGGTTACTGTTCAGTTTAAGCGGTGATTTCGGTTAATGGCACGTATCCTTGTCATGACTTAACCCTATAAACCTATAGACCACTTTCATAAATGGCGGCTATTTTAGTATTCTTTTGTCTGTATTTAAATTTGCCTGGCTGGCCTCGTCTTTGAGTGAAAAATTCAAAAGAATA
>JAOBBB020406320.1:0-26515 GCA_025331005.2 Zoanthus gigantus | reverse complement strand
CCTTATGTTCGACGTTGTTATTCTAAAAAGTGACAAAACTAGCTTTCAGTTTTATCCCTGGTTTGAAATCATAATGTTTCTTATTCCCAGGAACAATGTTCAATGATTGCTTAATTGAAGTTTTATGATTTTTTGACGACAAACATTTATTTGTTGTCATGTCGCTTCATGAAACCATTCCATGTTGTATAATCCATTTTTGTCGTGTATTTCTTCACTCTTTAATCCTTGTCGAACAGCAGAGTTGGTGTGCGTCAATAAATATTCCATTTTTAACTTTAGATCTTTCTATTTTCTTGTGAGAGTTGACCAGAATAAATTATGTAATTACAGTTCCCACCAAAGGCCTTGTCAAATTAGCTGATAAAATAAACAGCCTAGGTTAACAGTGGCTTCCTTAACATGCACTAGCAGCTGACTACCAAATTATATTGAAGAAACAAACTGTTATGCTACTCGAGCGATATCGGCTATTCGCGTAAATTTTAGCTCGAAATTCCCTTTTCAGGCAATGGATTTACCTATAAAAACTCTCAAAAGAGAGTTCACCTCGTGTTTCACTTAAAACTTCAACCTCTAGGATTTGAGATTGTTGATCCTAATCTTATTAAGCGGGTTTTTCTCTATGCGGATTCTCACTCAATGAAATCTAAATTAGTTCATTTAATTGTTAGACTAAGTGTGACGTCTGCTTCAGTATTATTACACTCCTAGCTGTTTTTACCTTTGATATTAATGATTAAACATTTATGTTGTACTTGCCTTGCAGATATCGTCCACTGAATCAGAATCTCCAGAAGGTACTTTGTTTTGTTTTGATTTCAATTTTAAAAAATATATTTTAAAATACTTCCTGATTTAACCTTGAAGTAACTTAGCAGGCACATGGGGCAGAATGGTTATTGTTTTCTTTTCGACATATGGTTTAATCTATCCATATTCATTTGAATCACAACGTGCTTTCTTCTCAATGCATGCTGGATTGGCTGTGCAGGTGTAATCTTGTGAACTTGCTGGGTTTATAAATATTCGGAACTGTTTGATAGCGTGCGATCAGGGATGTCTAAAACGTTCTCAATAAATGAATGTTTACTGATTTCTAAAATGTTAATTAACTCTTTCTCTTGAGCCTTCTTTGGTTGTTTTGTGCATGACAAACACTGCACATGCAGTAAATTGAGGGCTTAGATTTTGTTTTCTTGGAGGTTCTTTTATTATGACCTTAGATCGCGCTCCCTGAAACTGGCTCTCAAAATAGATTGTTGCAGTGTTGAAATGAAAGCTCCAAAATGTTGCTTCGGTTTGGAATGTCATTTGTTTCTACAGCGCATTTTACTTGACTACTTAAGCGAATAAACAACATATATCGCCTAACCCATATGTTTGCGGGTCTATAGTCCTTTTGCAACACCCGGGTAAAGTTTCCTTTATTATTGACCAGGTTCATGACTCAAAGCTTCGCGCAAATTTCTACCCTGTGATTAGCAGACAACAAGTCTGTACCAAAGAGAATTTGATACCTCAAGATAAATTAAATATAAAGTTTTAGTCATATAATTCATTGCTCCCTAACAAGCTAATGGAGGATAAAGAATGAGGAAATCTAGGTACGAGCAACCTTTCCCTTAATATTATATTAATCTGTTATTAATAGACTTAATTTAGATTTATAATGTAAACACTAAGAAGACTATTGTTATACAGTCATTTATGATACATTATCTGCAACAGAACGTATTATTTTAACTGTCAATTTGACTGGTGGACTTAATTGGCATCCAAATGCCTTCTCTGAAAAAAGCCCTTTGAGAATGGATGGATAGGCCCTGGTCTCAACTGGCACAGCGGACATTTTTTTAAGCAGCAGTTGTGAAACGAACTCGACGTACACATACATGTTGCAACGCTTGTCAGAACTATTGAGGGTATCGGTTGAATGTCTGTAGTCTTTAACCTCTACAGGCTGAAACAACGGTAGCTCTTGTCAGTTAGCTGGGGGATTAGCAGGTGACAATGGGTAGTATACGCTTGGAGAAGTTATCCGTCTTTTTATATAAGTTTTTATGGAGCATGCAGCAATTCTTGCCATGTGAGTGAAAAGTGAAACGTTTTGTTCTGCTACTTTACGATAGAAGGAGCACCAAGACATACGTAAGTGAGGCCACAAGTAATTTTTGGCACAAATTGTAGAAGTTTTGATATTATTCTACCAACTACGGCAGCGTTGTTAAGTAGCGTAAATATACCAAACCGATTACAGATGGGGCCAGCCACTCGCACCCATTCCACGGCTCCCTTCCCTTATCGAGTGGGGATGGACTCAAAAAGAAGATGGTTGGCAACCGCCATGGACAAAACTGCCCGCAAAAATCAGGTCCAGTAGAGAACTTCTTCGATGGGCTAGCAAGTAACCTGTCAGAGGATGGATCATGTTTTATGGCGGCTCTAGCCTGTGAAATCATTTTTGATATCTGGTAGAGTAAGTTTCACAGGAACGCAAAATGTCAAAAGAAAATTAATGCAAATCTTTATTGGGATCAAAGCAGGGGATAAATCAGAATGTTTGCTTTTGGCAAGAATGTAAAACTATAAAGTCAATAACTTGCAGATGCAAAAAAAAATGACAGTAAAGTATCAAAAGGGTAGGCAGCTCCTCCAGAAGTGTTTGAACTAGGAATTTAATTCGTCGGCTTTGACACTGCTACCACACTATTTCCGTTTTTGGAGCTTAGTGCCAGAGACATTTACTTACCTTTCTTCTTAATATAGGTTGTGTACTTGTCAATGAACAAAATTTACAGACATTAAATTTATTTTTTTGTTTTCTTTGACATGTTGTTGTCTATTTCCTTGAATGAAAATTTGGATATTTTGTCTTCGAGCTGTATTTGCTCTTCTTAAGTGATTAGAATACTTTGTTATCCTAATCTTTACTGTCAGCGGTACCGAGGTTAAACAGTGCGCCCGTAGGTCCTCAAAAGTCTTATTTTGTACTTTGAATTCTTAAGGCCTTGATAAGGTCTTAAAATTGGAAATGTTCTTTGTTTAGGTCTTAAACTGTCTTCAATTTGATTTCCAGTCAAAGATGTTTCTTCCACAGGTTAAAATTTGAAGCTTTTTTTGGCTATGTTGCTTTTTGTGCACACAGAATGCCTCGAAGAAGCATCGCAAAAGGCATGAAAAAGTACACGAGTAGTCACTTCAAAACGTTGGGCTGCAGCATTATAATCTTTCACTAGATCGTGCGAGCAATATTTTAATTTTAAACATTTTAAACTTTGATGGTTTGGGTCTTAAAAAGTCTTAAAAGATCTTAAATTTTCAGAGTTGGAGCCCGCAGGAACCCTGCTAAAAGGGACACCCCAAAAGGACCTTATTAAATATTCAATATCATGACGTCATGTTCGGTCTCAATTGACAGTAGAATCTAGTTCGACCAAGTAATACCTTTATTCTTTAAAAAGTGAAAAGTCAAATTGAACTGCCTCCGGCACGAATGTCGAACTAGATTCGACTTTCGATTGAGACCGAACATTACGTCATGACTTGAATATTTAATGAGGTACTTTTGAGGCAAACCTTTTAACCGCGACCTTTGTCATCTGAAAGGTTATTAGAATCGAAGATCTTCAAGACTTTGGATTCATTTAGTTGTGCAGTAATATATGACTGTCCCTAAAAACGACAAAATTGTTTTAAAAAACGATAATTGCTAATCAGCGCCATAGCAGGTCTTGTAAAACTGGCGGTGCAGTTATCTTGGGTTTAAAATGCCAAATGAAACAAAATCAGAGTGTCTGAAACTGGTAAACTGATAGTTGCTGTTTTTCTGTTGGGATAAACTGAAACTAGGGGGTTTAGGTTGGCCCGGCCTCTCCCCTTGCTATGGCCCTGCTAACATATTCTAACTGTCAAGTTAGCCTTGACACTGGTAGGGTTGGGGATGTTATAGACTGATTTCAATAACGGTCAAAAATCCAAAGAGTTGTAAGTGGAGAAAAGTACGTTAATTTGATGAAGAGAGATGGTGGCCATGATCAACTGAACTTTGAAATAAAAAAGAAAGGGAAAAAAAAACATTTTAATTAAATTTTTGCCTTGATCGCACATTACGGATTAACCAAATTTATTGATTTGGTTAATCCTTTAAAGCTATACAGTAAAATAAAAAAATCATAACAGCTACATAAAAGAAATGCTATGCTAAGGAAGAATTTCACCTTGTATTAATTTACGGCACAATGTAGAGTTTAACTTCAATTTTTGTGCAGATTTTTTGAGATCGCTTTTGCTAGCGATGCCAGACGAGCATCATGTCTGTTCGGAAGACGATCACCCACCGTATGCAGATGTTTGCTTCGAAATACAGGGCTGCAGGTTTTACGGACATAAGGTGCGAATATCTTCTTACTATTTACTTTTCGTAGTTTTGTAAAAAAAATGATTTTTGATTGATTGATCATGAAAGTTGTTTTAAAGATTTTTATAGTGAAGTATTAGTAAATAAATACATTTGCAGATGTCAGAAAGCAATTATCAATTATTTTAAGACCCTGAGGTATTGTTGCGTTCTGGAATCGAACCCGAGGGCCCCGGTAGAATTGCACATTATCAGTTAAGCTAACTAGGCGGCGGTTAAAAACTAACCGCCTATTTTATGAAGGATTAACTAAATCTAATTGTTCTTAGCCAAAGTCCAAAAGTAGAGTTCATTTCCGTCTAAAAACTAACCTCCTATTTCTGAAGGAATAGCTAAATTTTTATCGTTCTTATAGGTTTTCTTCTGTGGGCGCAGTGACTACTTTAAGGCGTTGAGCGGCTACTTTGCGGAGTGTGTACCCCATGAGAGTTGTCTGGAACATCAAGAAGAAATTCCCATTTTCAGACTTAATCATATTTCTCCTGAAGTGTTCTCAAGCGTCGTTTCGTACATTTATCAAAACACAGCTGAGGTACATTATATACAGTATCACTTGATCAATGACCTATTGCAAATCCTATAGCAAAAGCGCAATGCTTGTGGGATGTGGCTATGAAGATAAACGTCAAGTGTAGATGGCACAAATGTGCTAGTAGCTAACTTGAAGCCATGAATATTGCGCTGTGGCCACGTTGGTAGCGGGCTTCTACTATAAAAATTTGTAAAAGAATACATAAAAAAATACTGCTTAATTTCCAGTAAGTATTTCTTTAATGGACTAGTCCGAATAAATAGCCCATTCCGCCAGTCTTCAGTCACATGGACTAATGAAGGATCAGTTAGGGTCCAAAATTGCGCTTTCCGTGTCGCCAATGCGACTAAACATTTTGCACTGGCGAGCAGAATTTCACAACTGGTCGCCAGCGGGCGAACAACTATTTTACTCCACGATAATTAAACAAACAATAACTTTGATTTTCAGCCAAACCGATTAAAATAAAATTCAAAGCCCCCCGTTAATTGGTCAATTATTTCTTACCCTTTCCTTTCTTTTACTGTAAAGTATAAAACCGATTTTTCTGTTATTATAACACAACGTTTCACAGCTACGGCTCCATCACATTGCGGACGCAAGAAGCCACGTGCGTGTTTTACCATGAATATTAGGGACCTTTAGCACCGAGGACGCCAACGCGAAGGACAACGGTTCAGAAAAATTACATTCCAGACTTACTTTTTACTTCTTTGTGCGTTTCATAGGGGTTTTCTTTTCTCCGCCTTAAACCTTGTGAGCAGAAGGCGATTAAATGTTTCTCCATGAAGCTAAACAAATGCCAAGAACTTATCTGTTGTTACGTCCTTGCAGTCCTGAGAACTCCAAAAAAGGTTTTTTCACGTTCTAATTTTAGCGACAACTCCGTGCAGGTGCCGAGCTCGATGCATTCCAACGTGCAGTTATTTTAATGCTATTGTTCGTTGCCGTCGGCTTGGGCGTCGCCGTCCTTATTGTTAAAGGTCCCTATTGCTGGTTTTCACCTGACGTCATGGCGGCCATGTTGGTGTACTCTTAACAAAAGAATTTTGATTATTTCTTTTGTTTGGGACACGAACATGGCCGCTATGTCTATTGTCTTTTGTGCCTCTTGGGATTGTGTGAAAACCAAGAATTTATTCAGGCAGTGTGGTGTCCAAAGATGTTCTGAAATCTTTTCGTATTTCATTACAAAGTGAAGACGGAAAATCCACGAAGAAATTTGAAGATTTAGATATTTTCTGGGCGTTAAAAGGTGGAAATGTAGATCTGTAAAAGTGGTCAAAAGATGATTTCAGCACTGGTTTGATTTCTGATGACGTCGATTGCAAATATTTTGCCGGCAAACCAGTGGCATTGACTTTAACCGGATACGGAAACTGTTTATGCAATTCTGCCTCTCATCTTTTGCCGAGATCAATTACGTAATGGCTTTTTGCGTCTTCTTTTTTGGCAGTCGCATGAAACTACGTATATCAGGCTGGCATTCGATTCTTTCGTCGTGGTTTTTCAATGGTAGATGTATAAATAATTAACGTGTTTGTATTTAATTTACTTCGTTAGCGAAAAAAATTGCTATTGCGGCCCAAAACGCATTCTCTTTGTTCTGATTCTTAGAATTTTCCATCCAGCGACCAAAATTCTTTTGTTTGTGTTTCTCTGCGAAGGAAAAATTTTATTGACAATTTTGGGCGACAACATTTTTCCATATGGCGACTAAAACAAGAATTTCAGTCGCCAGTTTGCGCCTTCCTAAAAAGTGAATATTGGACCCAGCCGTCTCAGTCAAGATCTTTTTAACAATCGGACATTACGTTAACATTTTATGCACATTTTACAGATCTAATTTTTAATTTCTTCATTTTTTGGATTCATTAATTAATGTTAACTTGCAATTTTAGGTTCATTTATTTGCAAAACGGCTCAAATCAAATACTTATAAACGTTTGACTGTTTTGATGCATTGGTATAAGAACACTGCCATCAGTCAGTCCTCGTAGTACTAAGTGTCTGTGAAATCCTTGGGTTGGAGTTGTAACAGCAAATGATTTTAAATATAAAAAATACTGCGCCTCATGCGAAATGTCTAAATATATTGAATGAATACATTAAAGATTATTATTGGCAATATATATAAGTTAATTGTCTTCTGAGTTTGTCAAATGCCCTGCAACCAGAAGTAATATTTATGACCAGATGAATTATTGTTGAAAAGATGTGTGCAGGGGAACTTTTACGGTGTTTTTGTCACTCGTGACAGATAAACCAAATATCAAACATGTTTGATATTGTAGTCACGAATGACAAAAATTCCTCGTGTGCGGAGGGCAAAGCAAACTGATCCTTTAACAGAAAAAAGTACGCATGCGTACTATTGACAAAACAACATGCAGAACTTGTGAACTTCAAAGAATTCCCTGTCAATTCTGAAGCTTTTACGGAATTTTTAAGATTCTCTCTATCAAGTTTCGTATGAAAGTTAATTCTAACACACTATCCGTTTACATTCTTAAAAGCCACTGTTTCCATAACTGCCGATGGGCTTCCATCGAACGCCTTCGACGTCTTTTTATTTTAAAAAGAAACAGTAATATTTCATTGTCGTCTAAGAAATAGTCTTCTTATAGCAAATTTGCTATGTTTTGTTAATAGCATGCATGCGTACCTTTTTGTGTTATAGGGCAATTTGCATTTGCTCACCGCACACGAGGATTTTTTGTTATTCGTGACAAAAAGTTTCAAGCATGTCATCTGTCACGAGTGACAAAAACACTGTAAAAATTTCCCCACATACTAGGAAACTTTGCTGATCCAACTTGTCACGAATAACAAACTTGTGCACGCAGTTGCAGTTCGCCAGTGTGCGGCGGGATTTAAAGTTTAATGTAAGTAAGCATACTCGGCTGTAATCTCGTACCCAGATCTCATTAAAAAGTGGTCTTGGCCGTGGGAGATCTGGGTACAAGAATAGCTCAGTAGGTGCCGTTGATAAAATTTATAAGAACGGGCTTTTGATACCTTGAACTAATTCGTAAAGTTCTTTTTTCGTAAATGAAATCTGCAGTAGCATAAAACATAGAAAACAAGATTTGTCCACTTCGCAAGAACGATTTGGCGACAGTTTTTTTAATTAAGCTCTTTTTATTTTCAGCTCAGTGAGGAGAATGTGTACAGCGTGCTGTACATGGCTGATCATTACTTAATTCCAGGATTAAAGCAGCTCTGTGCAAACAAAATCAAGCACCTGCTTCATGTTGACAGTGTTATTCCAATCCTCAAAGCGTCTCGTTTATTCGGTCTGGAGAGATTGGAGATAGACTGTTGCCAATTCATAGCCACTGTGTTGGAAAAGGTGGGCGTTTAGTTTTCATTCTCTGTGTGAATTTTTACTTGTATCATATCATTTATATATAACGCCGCTTTCACTTGAAAAACCTGTTATTATATTATTAGGAGAAATCGCGGCTTAGTGGTCAGGGTTGGGGATTCGGATGCGTATGAACCGGGCTCAAATTCCAACTTGGATTACTGAATGGGTTTATAATTGGTCATCTCAGGGGCAAATTTGCCAACTGGTTTGCCTTCTATCAGTTGGGATTCTTAACATTGGAAGGGAAAGATTTTAATTAGTGTGAGGCGCTTTGAATGCTTATGGAAAAACGCTTACTTTATGGAAAAGCGCGTACTGTAAATTCTCACAACTCGGAGACAGTCAACCACATTGCTCACGCCATTTTCGTGCTTCATAGCGCTATGAAAACGTGCTTGTAGACCAATCAAAGCGCACGTACTATCCAAATTGTTTTATAATAGTGGTTAAAATTTAATACGTTTGTAGTTGAAACATGGTTAGTATTGCAATAGTAATTGATTATACATTAGTGATTGCAACTTATCAGTACATGGTATGGTTAGTATTACAATAGTGGGTGATTATTACATTTACTGCATGAAATATTTAAAATGTTTTCGAATTCGCAATCAACTTTTCAATTTATTACAATTCATCGTTAGTTTTCGACCTCAAATGAGAAAAGTATGGACAAGAAATGAACATTTCAAACAAACAACTTAAATAATATAATGCATAAGTAAATAATTCCTCATCAGTTGACGTTTCTCTGTTTCAAACCACAACTGGAATTTGGGGGTAATATTGAAATTTGGCACTCGTTTAACTTATGAGCATAAATTTTCAGTATTATTTGAATAAATTGTTCCTTAGAGATATGACTCCAAAAAATCTGCGTAAAAATATCGTGCTGTGAAAATTTTGAATGTTAGCAAGTTAAAAGGTTTTGATTTAAAGCTGATCAAAAACGTTTTTACATTATTTAAAATGATACCGAGGAAAAAAATCAATTTATATCGCAGGAAAAGGTCGAGGCAATGTATCAACCTTCTGTAAAAACGCGTTTAATGCTATCGATATCTGCAGTTCCTTTGCATCTTGCAAAAAACAGAAATCTCGTGAGCCTTCTTTTTTTTCTTTCGATGTTTACAACAGCAGCTCTTAACATTTATATATATTTACATATTTTTCTTACAGCTTGTTGAAAAAGATGAGTTCACGGAACTAGTTCTAGAAGATGCTGCAGGAATAACTGCGAGAGAAGAAACAGATTCCATTCCAGTTATTGATGATATTCGGTTCCATTTGTACAACACCGCGTTACCTTCAGCGGGATTGGAAGAGTTGGATTCGGTCGCCAAGCTTAACATCTTAAACGATTTTCTGCTTAAGCTTGGCTTAGAATGTTAACTGATTTGTACATATTATAAGAAAGCGGACTTGTTTCAGAAAAACTGAACTGAACTTTTTGCTCGTGGAGCATTAGCTCAAGAGCTACATTGCGGTGGATCAGAATATCGCGCTCAAACAACAAAATTTTCGAAACTCAATCATCTCTAGATCTTCAACGAAAAAGATCATCGTCCTCCTAACTCTTTACTCGCGTAAACTAGTGTTTTGAACTGTCTATACAGCTGGTTTGCAGTTATTGCAGTATTTTAGCTCTTTACCTTACGGCTTGCGTAAACTAGTATTTTGAACTGTCTATACACCTGGTTTGCAATTATTGCAGTATTTTAGCTCTTTACCTTACGGCTTGCGTAAACTAGTGTTTTGAACTGTCTATACACCTGGTTTGCAGTTATTGCAGTATTTTAGCTCTTTACCATACGGCTTGCGTAAACTAGTTTTTTGAACTGTCTATACAACTGGTTTGCAGTTATTGCAATATTTTAGCTCTTTACCTTACGGCTTGCGTAAACTAGTATTTTGAACTGTCTATACAACTGGTTTGCAATTATTGCAGTATTTTAGCTCTTTACCTTACGGCTTGCGTAAACTAGTATTTTGAACTGTCTATACAACTGGTTTGCAGTTATTGCAGTATTTTATCTCTTTACCTAACGGCTTGCGTAACCACTAGTTTATTATATGAAATACATAGTAGTTATGCAATGGTTTCTCATGGGATACCGTGGAATATGCCACGTGTTACTTGTATTTTCCGCATACACACTCGCCTTAAATACGCTTTTTCTCTGGGCTGCAGGTTGAACTGGTAGAGGGTTGACCAGCGACGAAATTAATATTAACTGTTCCTCCTAAAATATTACAGTTTGGCCCAAAACATTGTGTAGATGCTGGTAGAGTGCGATAATCAATAGCATTTGCACAACTGAGTAAATGTAGTAAAGTTGGCACCTTGCCTGCAATATCTGATTCTTTGTTGATACTGTCACAAATACTTTTAACGGCTTTCCTCGAGCTTATGATGCGGGACATTTCCTGATTCTCGAAACTTGCTTTCTTGTGATAATCTTCAATTGATTCAACGCTTTTGTGTCCTGACAACTGAATTATGCGATAGCCTTGCCCTGGTACATCTGCGTTGCATAAGTCGTTCAGCAAAGTTTTTCTCGCATTGTAGTTTCTGACTCGTTTCTCACCGACCAGATCTGCTTTTTCGCCAACTTGCTTTAAAAGTTTTCCAAGGCTGTTAATACCTAGACGCTGGTTTTTGAGCCAAACTTCTCCACAAGGATTTTTGATGGTCTGGAGGTAAAAAGGAGCAGTTTTTTCGAGCATTGCTTTCGGTCTGCGCTTTTTGTAGATGCGGTACGTTTCCACGGGACAGTATGTTTCACCTGTTTCGAACATTTTGGGTTTAAAAGCCCTGTCACTGTGAGGTCCGGGAACTGGTCCATCTCTTCCTTTGGACAGTCTTTCCTCCATTTCCAAGTAGATCTTCTCATCAAGTGTCGCTTTCTCGCTCACATCGCCCCATTTCATGTCATAATGCTCCTGCCCGGTTCTCATACCGAAATGTAAACAGTTGTTCAGGCAAACGGTCGTTTGGAGAGCTTGCGGGTCATGTGTTCCCAACTATCCTTTTTCGTATACTTTTTTTCTGTCTGTCTTCGATAATGGTTGAGCAGAGTTTGGTTTTCTTCCCTTTCCTTTTCCATTCAGTTGCTTTCTCTTCGCCTTCAAGACTTCCCTGTGTTTTGAGAACTCAAGACTGTCAATGAGCGAATATTTGTACTGCTGTTCACGTAAATGACGATTAATTGAATTCCTGAATCTTGTTAATGAGTCCGGCTCGTATTCATCTCCATTTGACTTTCTTGTTTCCAGTAAGTAATGGCAAAGATAGTTGACAAGTTCGCTCGGAGGAATTTCTGTTAGAGCTCGTGTTTCCCGATAAGGTTCTCTTTCAAGAAACTTTATGAACTGTTTCACGTCTACTCCAGTTTTTTTGTCTGTCCGAGGGTTTCGCTGCTGTTTAATAAACTCTTCCATTTCTCCCTCGGTTAGGGAGAACTGAAGTGAAAAAATTGGGAGTTCTTCATCAGTTTCACTCCCCATATCGATATCTCTCAAACAATTTTTACTTTATTTATGAAACTCTCGCGACGTTAACCGACAACTTTTGCGCCATTTCGCCTTTTTCGGAAACGTACGCACACAGTTTTAGTGCCATTTTGATAGTCGCTCGCGAGTAATGGCGGGAAAGCCGGGTGGAATACCACCCGTTTAATACTACCCGTTGCATACCGCAGAATATGCAACGGCTTTCCAGGCCTCTGATTGGCTGTATTTTTTAAGGCATGGGATAAAAAAGTGTTCTCTGGATTAGAAGCTTTATATATTGTTTTTAAAAGGTCCAACCATGAAACATAACTGATTACACCAATTTCGCCTCACTGTAAATAATTTATTGCATAAATAATTCTCCAGATCGCTATTCAATAATCACTTTTTCTTTATAAATTATAAATATAAGATAAGTTATTATAAAAGGCCCTCACACGCAAACGAGGCTATTGAGTCGTATCATAATAAATATTAACTATGATAAATTTTTGATGCGTTCTGTTCTCCACTATGGACACCTGTCGATATACCCTTATGGCTAAATATAGCGGAAAAAATAAAATGACTAAAAATATTATAAAACAAATCCTTTGTAGTTCTTTTGTACAACTATAAAACTCGATATAGTTTCCTGCAAATAAATGGTAGATGTCAAAGCTATAAATTGAGAGGTCCTCAAATTATAGAGTTAATAATTTATATAATTTTAAAATAATTTGTATAAATTGGCTCCTGAGAGGTTCTGCGTCCAAGATGAATCACAAAACAACAAATATACGATTTACATTTTACATCATTGGGAACTGAAGAACGCCTTTGAACAGTAAGAACATTGTCAGCAAGAAAGAGCGAGCTAAAACATGGTACGCTACAAAGGTAACACTATTATCTGAACTCCATAATGTAGCTGGAGAGGCGCTTTCTCTATACGACCTATCAGTTCCAACATTGCCGCTGCCACTGCCTATCAACCCGAGCGGATTCGCCTTCTGACTGTACAAGCTGCAGCGAAACACATTTACAATATAAGAACAACTATATGTATAATATTGCTTGTTCAGTGTCTAGTTTAGGGTATAGAACCGTAATCCCTTTAGTTTTCTCATTACCGTTAGTACTTCCCACTTAGAGTCTAGGGACCTTAAGCAACGAGGACGGGAAAGTGAACGACGACGGCTCAGAAAAATCACATTTCTGATTCGCTCTTTACTTCTTTGTGCGGGTCATTAGAGTTTTGTTTTTTTGCCTTAAACTTTGTGAATAGAAAAACGATTTAATGTTTCTCTATGAAGCTAAACAAATACCGCGAAAATGTTTGCTGTTACGTCCTCGTAGTCCCGACAACTCTAAAAAACGTCTTTCCACGTTGTAATTTTAGCGACAACTACGTGCAGGCGCTCAGCTTGATGCATTCCAACGTGCAGTTATTGTATTTACTATTGTTCTTTGCCGTCGTCGTCGGCGTCCTCGTTGCTTAAGGTCCCTATTATTCTTAGTGAAAGCAACAACTTGAACAAGTTCTTCATACAATGTGTAAGCCTTGATTTTTTTAAAAACAATTATATTTTCAATTTTTCTTTGTTGAAAGTTTGGAGTGTGTATCTTCAAGTTATCCATTATGTAACGAGTGAGTTGCCTGTACGTGCAAGCCAGTCTTCAAATTGGGCTGGTTTTTTTTGGCCATAAATTAGTAAGAAATGCGAATTCTTGTGCAAGAATTCTAATATGGTTTCACAATGACGTTGTGCAATGTGAGATTGGCTCGGGCATCAACATTACCATCACAACCTGATTGAAGTGAGCAGCAAGGAAATGTTTTTCAGAACTTGTTCCCTTGTTCCCGTAAGCTGTCCAAGCTGACTACAGTAGCATTAAGCAAAGTTATTTGTAGTTGATGATCTGAATGAAGTTGTTGGGACTTCTGTATGGCCAAACAGCATCAAAAGCAGTTGTTGCAAGTGCTATAAATACTTTTAGATCTAATTTCTGCAGAAATCTGGCCTCCTATTGTACTAAGTTTCTTATTATTAAGCCTGCATTGCTCACAAATCCATGGCACAGACTGTGCTTTGGAAAGGCAAGGCCAACATTAGGACTTCTGGCAGGAACAGGAACAGCAGGGTTTTCAACAAGAAAAACTGGTCTATTGCAGCCCGTATCAAGTGAGTGTCTTTTTGTTGTAGAATTTCTGTCTTTCCTTCTTGCTGAAACATAAAACTTTTCCAGACACTCTGCAAGTTCAGCAGGTTCCATGTCTTCGAAAGGAGATGTAAAGTTTGTTTCGTTTCAAAATCACTCCGAAAAGTAATTTTGACAAATAAAGTATGTAAATTGTCACAAAATTGTTTCCATCTTTGTGCGTAATTTTTCTTACAACAATGACTTTGCTGTTTTTGTTGTTGTACTTTTTCTTGAAATTTCGGGGTAAAACAATTTTCATTCAATCTGTGAAGACAGACATTCTAAATTTTGTTCCCTTTTTTGTATTTACGGGAATGGCTGAGTTGTTAATTTTGCAAATTTCTTATTCTGAGACTGTCGTGAAATGAGTCACCATTTTGACAGCTTCCGCAAAACAGTAAATAGTCCTGGATACATGTATATATACTGTTTGAGGAACCAGCAAGAGTGCATGAAAAATGCTATTCACTGATTTGGTATATACTATTTTATGTTAAATGTATTAACCAGAAAAGATCGACAGGAAACCATTTTGCATGATGCAAATTTCAAATGTTCACACTTATGTCTTTATAATTGTATTTATAAGAATTCCGCTTTTAGTTAAAGTTATACTTTGTTTTAAAAAGCAAGCAACCTCGCTAGTGTACACTTTTAAAGCGTCTTGTTAAATATAATACAGTGCTCTCAAGTTTCATGCACTGAGTGTGAGGCTCACACACTTCGATGCAATCTCCTGCTCTCATGCTAACACCAGTATTTCTCATACATTGGCACTCTCCTGGTATCGAACATAGTCATAAATTTCTAAATTGTTCCTTTACTTACACTGAACTTTAGCCGATATTAGAACTTTTATGAACTATTAGTGCATTTACAGCAAATTGAAAATTGTGAATCTAATCAATAATTTTCTGGAAAGCAAGCCCCCCGAGTTCGCTAGAAATTGATTTTGCATTTGCCATTCTCTCTACCATATAAGGAAGAAATCTCACTATTAGAAAAACTCCAGACTTGAGAGCTCTGATAATTAGCCAATATCAAAAATACCATAATACTCTTTGTTTGTCCACCCAAAAATTTGCATAAGCATTGTTTCCAGTTTTTTGTGGGAACATCATGGGTCCCAAGAGAAAATAAAAACAATGCTTATGCAAACTTTTGGGTGGACAAACAAAGAGTATTTTACATTTGATATTGGCTAATAGTCTTTCCACATTTCCCATTATCTTCATCAGTTATTAGATGCAGTAACTCGTAAACGAATAACTGATTGATATGTTCAATGTGCAACTGGCACAAAAGTTAAGATGTCAACATGGTGACAGCACACAAATAGTCACAATGGCTCATGCAAAAATAGACATGTTGGCATTATCAGGTTGTCTAGTTCATTTGACACTAATATAATTATTATTAAATATAAGTGCTGATTAATTTTTTTCATTCAGGTCCTCATTCATATATATGAACCTTTCCTGAACTGTAAAAATGTTCTAATCAAAGTTGCCTTTGCAGTACAATTTAAGATAAAAAACATGTTTGGAAAAACATTAGGAGGAAATGAAAAAATATGTAAGTTTATTATATAGATATAAGTGTTTTACCGAAAAATATAAAACTCGTATTTTCCATACCAGGATATGAGAGTGAGATATTTTCCATATCCTCACTAGTGAAGATATCGCTGACGTCATTCCTTTGTTTTTCCTTTGTTTTTTGTCTAGTTTTTTAAATTTCGAAACACTCACATCTATGTCATAAAAAAAATTGCACGTTGGTTTGAAGTCTCGAAGATAAACTTCATATGTTCGCGCCACCGTGTAACATCCTCTATGAATAATTCAAATGAGCTAACAAGCCAACATGTGAGGTATCTGAATACATTTTATGTCAAAAATGCAAACTTATCTATACTATTTGAGCTACAACGATGTATTTCAAAGGTTAGATTTCCAAACGGAAACAAAACTGCGCTTGCGAAAACTTTACTTTTTCTTCAGCTGTTGATCCAAACTTGAGAGTCTTCACTGCCACTGGTATCCAGACTCCTGCACCTTCAACATCCACCTCTCCACCAAAAACTGTCCCAAATGCACCCTCACCCAGTTTCCTGTTTAAGATCACTCTATCTCGGCGAACTTCCCATGCGTCAAGCTGCAGCACAGAGGACTGGTCCATCAGACCCAATTCCTCCATGCGTAACTGGGTCTCTTTATACTTGCTCTCGTACCTTTAAAAGAGAAAAGTGATGTCATCTCGTAGTCAACTAAGTGCAATTATTAAATCATTGAAGAAAGAAAAATGAGGTGAGTCTGTAGTATTCCGGGTAGGCATGGTTGGCGCAGTTGGTAAGATCTCTCCCTTCCGACTGGAAGGTCCCCAGTTCGATCCCAGCTTTGCCAAGATTTGAATCTTTGTGTGACCGTCTTTTCCGCCTAAGCTAACTCAGCTTTCCATCCTTCCGTGGTAGGTAAATGAATACCAGCGTCTGCTGGGAGCTAACCTGCGATGGATTAGTGTCCCATTCAGGGGGAGTCAAAGACTCTCATCTGCTTAACACTACAGAAACTGGAGATAAGCGCCAGCTCTATGGGCCACTAAGCTCGTAAAGAATTTAGCTAGCTAGCATTTACTTTGTTAAATGGTTTTAGTGTGTTGAACTGTCTCCGTTGGCCATCTTGTTTTCTTCTTGTGTTTGTTGATCATGAGTTGGTAAAGGGTTATTGAACCGAAACATGAGTGTGTTTGCTTTACTAAATTGACGTGTTGGCAGCGGGGAAACGACTTGACTCACTACTAATATCAGGTAAGTTCATGCTGTGAAATGTTATTCAGTTAGACTGCTTTCAACCTGGTGCTTCAACTTTTTGACTTTCAGACCATGTGAAGTTGAAATATGACCAGTACCAGAGCCCCAAAACAACGTTCACATGGAATAGTAAAACACCATTACAGCTTTAAAAATTGTGGACAGAATCTGCTTTATATTTTGTCCCTAAATCCAAAATTTTGCCCCTTTTTTGCCAAGAAAGCTGCGTGAGCAAAAAAGACTTAGAACCTCCCCCTGCTTAGCTCCATGGATGACAGTGAAAGCATGCCTGAAGCCAAATGGCAAAGCAAGATGTAGGCTTAACAAGTTGATGTTAAAACAAATTGTCAATCACTCCACGATAAATCCTATGTTAATAATCTGGTCTTGAGCGAGCCCAGTTTTGTTCCTGAACTTGATCGGAAATATATTCCCAAGGCGTGAAAAATGTAGATATACTTGATGTCTATCACAACAGTCCTTTTTCTAGTAGATTTTTTTAGTGATAATGATCCAAATGACAATACAACTCTTAGTCTGATAGTGCTCCATGTCGTAATACGTCAGTCCTCATTATTTAATACATTTTATGCCCACCATGTCACTATCGACAGTGGAGCAACTGGAAACATGATAAGCCACCGAAGGCCCCCAGCTCTAAGCCTACCAACTAGGCCAACGACCCATCAACCATTCAGATCGTAAGAGAAATGCGCCTATAGTTCTCTCGTGACCAGCATGTTTTCACATTGAAAGGACCTTTGGAAAATCTCGGCGTGGACGTCCTCGCTTGAGTCCCCTTCATGAAGAAAAAATATGTGGCTTTTTCGCCCTTCTAAACGATAAGTCATCCAAGGCAAATGGACAAGTAACACGCATAGATCTTGCAACCTGCGACTCATGCACAACTGCTTGATAAGGCATGGTCCTGCAACGGGTGTATGTCAGCGATTCTGTCGGAGTGACGCTACTCTGTGCTGCTCCGTTTGATCCCACACAAACGCAGCCAGGGCTCGGTTCCTTTGGTACATTCAACATTTGGCCCCCACCAGGCAGTCTCTAATCTCGCAGGACAAAATTGCATACCAAAACCACTTTAACGGGGCACACTCCCTCACACGCAATGAAAACTTCTACTCCAACCTCCGCCAATGTATATCTATGCCCTGATTGAAGAGTATCACTCTATCTTCGACTCAAAGTTCCCAGGCTACAATGGTGCTGCAGACCCTTTCACTGCCAAAGTCAGTATGGGCCCTGTTCAGCCCCCACAACATAAAGGGCTCTCCCTCAGTATACGTATGACAAATTGGTGAAGCTCCAGCAAAAGTTCGATGAAATAGAGACCATGTGTGTATTTATAAGCATTCTAACATAATGGCGTTACTGTGGAAAATTTAAATCCATCTAATATCTTTCCTGATTTCACCACTTATCGATGCCATAGCTGAACCAATTGGAATCCTCACTCCAAGCTGCACAGAAAGCACTTTTCCATACGCACTGTCACCCTGCCAAGACCTGGTGACCAGTTGTGGAAAGTGACGACAGAGCCATTAGAAAACAAGCTATTGCAGCAACACTGTACATCACACGTGCTGGAAAACTACATGTGGCCGGGTTTTGTAATGCTAGTTTCACGTGGATCTCAGTAGTCCTGGCTATCAAGGGAAGTAGAAGCCATGTCCATTACCTTTGCCACCAAACATTTTAGTCCTTACCTCACCCAATCTGACACACAATGCCTGTATTCTCACCGATAGTAAGTCCTGTGTCCAGGCCTTTGAGAAACTTTGCACGGCGAGTGCACTAACAAAGCATTTGTCCGACATTCATTCATCCTTCGGACTTTTTCAGTCGCATTTCACATAACTGGAAGCACCTTGCACTCCACTCCTTGTTATAGGATATCCTCAGTGGAACTAATCATGTCATTTAACAGCCATACCACCTGGCTTTCCTTACATTCTTGTCCTTTGCCATACCCATGCTCATTAGATACTGGGAACCAGCCAATAAAAAAACAATGTTAAGGATTCCAGGCACTCCTTCCAGGTTGCTACTGACACCAACAATGGAATTTTGGTCGTCAAAAGTGACAAACCTCTAAGCCCTTCGGGTGAATGTATCATTGAGTCATGCCAAGTCCTTGATGGGTATTGGCTGTACTTTTATCCGCCTGACCCACCCAAGCAGTCGCCCAGTCAAACCAGTTGCAAAACGGAACCTGTTCGCCCTGGATTTGAACAAAGACGTAGACCATAAAAACAAGAGATTTCACTGTTGCTTTACTCTTTATCAGACTTCCCGTATCAGTACAAACCAAAATTCTGACCTCCACTGACTGCTGTGGGCATATCTTTTTCCGCCAATGTCCTCAAACATTTGCGCCAGCTGATCCTTGCAACAAGCAACATTGCATCATTTACAATGCCCTTTTTCATCCCTCCGCATTCCCTTCACGGCTCAATGGCAACCATTTGCACAGACCCTGCTTCTGGAATTCTAGTACTTGTGCCATGCACACAGCTGTTTGATAAGCCATGATCCTATACTTGCTCCACCTGTATCACTGGTTGTATGTCATAGCGATTTCGTCAGAGTGGCCCCACACTGTGCAGCTCCACTTGATTTTGATTACGCATCCACACAAATTCACCCAGGGTTCGGACATGAAACTGAAACTCGGTGATTCCAAAAATCAAACCAAAAATCAAACCAAAAATTAGAACCCTGTTGATGAATATGCAGTACATTGAGCATGAAATATTGAGGTTGAACTTAGGAAGAGATCAGGACTCCAAGGTTAATCTTGCAACCTCAGCAGGCCTCTTTAAACCTTAACCATTCGTGAGGACTATCATCGGAGAAATGTGGTTTGAATGTGACCAACTAACACAAGCCCTGTTTAGGCAGGAAAATTTGTTTATCAGTATTGTGTTGGCATTAAGTCTTGCTCGCGCGAGCATCGTTTCGGTAGATGGTCAGTTCTTCAACATCAGAAAGTTTGTCAGGTAAGTAAGTCAGATCCCAGCCTTCGCTAACAAGTGCCACCTGATACCAGTAATCAAATTAACAGAGCTACTATGTAAACTACCTAAGCCACCCACTCCTAAGACAATCCAACAAGTCATATATTCTCCAGGATCTAAGGTGCCTACAGCTTTCCCTGCTTCAACGACACTAACAGTTTGGTAGAGAAGATGTCCTTCACGCTTGATGTTCTTCACGCTTTGTTGACTATATTAGCAAACTCAGATAGCAAACATCGTGGACTAGGCAACCACTTGCTGTAACATTAACATCGGTTTGTTGAAGATCTTCATGATCCATTCGCGTATTTCATTTTGGTCAAATGTGGGTTGCATGGATTTTTCGTAGCATCTCTTTGTGAATTGACTGGAGAGCCATAGAGCCGTCTCTTCAGCAACTTTGTATATTATACCATTTTGCACAGTCAGCTCATCTCGATAGCCCCAATAAGAGTGCAGCACACGGGAAAGTTTACTTTTGGCCAGTAGGCCAACCGTTGGTTTCCACTGTTTGTAGCTAAAACAGGGCAGGGTCTTTCTCTGTTTCCTACACGCTTAGTTCGGTGCTGATTAGGCTCGCAGTAACCGTTCTCAAACTCTGTTCTGAAGACCACAAATCCAGTTGTTACCTAGACACCAACAGCGTTGGAAGGGGGTACCAGGAACAGATGTGGGGGTGACAGCAAAATTGAGACCTTTTGCAAGGATATTCTGCTCGGAGTCATTAAGTAAGCGATCTAATCAGGTTTTAACTCATTTCGAAATACACTCAGAGGCGATGTTATTTTCTTGAATAGATGTATAGTAGGCACTTGGGATTTACAAATTTGCCTGGTTTTGCTTACGTTATGCCTGGCTTATTGGACCTTTTCAATGAATTCAATGACTTGGTACAATTGTTGCAGGCCATGCAACGTATAATACATTTTCCTTGTTATTCTTCCTTCTTGAGTTCAAGAATGGAAAAGTTCTTGTGGAATTTTCCAATTCTGATATTAAGTACGGCTTTTTCTGATCTTCTCAAAATCCTTTGGGCGTTTCGACTTCCACTGTGGTAGATAACTTGATGAGAACATCGGAATCAGCCCATGATGTTTGTAGTTCAAATTAAATCAGAGATTGTTCTTTAAACATGTGATCTTTAGAGATTTATTTCCCCGAAAAAATCCTTGTCCAAAAATTTTAATATTCATTTACACGGGAGAATAATAGAACGGAATCTTAAGCAAATAACTGCAGCAGTGTGTTGTGATCAAGGTTTGAGTTGAGCCGAAAGCTAAGTTAGTTTTTGTTAAAAGTATTTCACGGTCTTCTTATTATGCAGTCACCATTAAAGAAGACTTGATGAATGATATAATCCGTTATTGAATTAAAAGTCAATTTGGTTTATTTTTGTTCTCATCGGCAAAATTACCATAATTCCGTAAAATTTCGAAAAGAAGACCAGTGGGATTAATCTCTAAAGGAAGCCTATCTCGAAAAGAAGCCCATCTCGAAAAGATGCCCATCCGACACAATAACCGACTACCCGCGGTCTTCGATAGTTATTTCATAAAGACCAGCGAACTCCATAAATACAGACTCTCCACCAGACAGGCTTATGCACTCCCCAAAACAAGAACAAATTATGGTATCTTCAGCATGAAATTTACTGGAGCAAAAATTTGGAACGAAATTGGTAAAGATATAAAAACTATATCCATGAAGACATTCGAAGCCACATTTAAAGAAAAGTTCATCCTAAATTATTAAATCATTCAATATCCTGTAAAATATATTTGCTTTATTGTGTTTTCTGGCTTCATCGCTTTTCCTTCTGTTTCCTCTTATTCCCCTTTAACATACCGATCATGCACTAACTTATTTTAATAGCAATAGAGTTCTGGTTGCCTGGCTAGTCTAGTCCCTATGGTTTATTCCATCCAACCAGCACCTAACAAATCATAAGTGAAATATAGTCCTTGTAAAAACCAGACAAATTATTTGAAGGTGAATAAACTTTGTTGTTGTTGTTGTTGTTGTTGTTGTTGATACTTAACCTATCGTAAAAAATTGGATTATCGCAGTTTCAGTATCGTAAGGTTGATTCTGAATCAAAGTATTTATACTGTTGCGAAGAATTGCAACATTGCAGTCCTAGTGTACCACTGCCCTCATATCGAGATTACAGTATTACCGTATCGCGAGGAATTACATAAGCGCAGCTCCAGTATCGTAACTTGCTTTTGTTTTGAAATATTTATCAAATCATGAGGAATTGCATCATTGCAATTCTACCATCGCATTGATGTTCCTGTTTCAAGATATTTATCGCTTCTCGCGGAAACGCATCACCACAGCTCCAGTATCCTAATGTGTTTCCTGTATTGAAATATTTATCTTATTGTGAGAAAATGCATGATTGCAGTCATTGCTCCTGAATCTAGTTATCGTATGGCGAGAAACTGTACTTTGCAGTTCTAGCATCATACCGTACCTCTGTATCAAGATACTTATCACATCATGAGGAATTGCATCATTACAGTCATAGGATCGTACCGTGGTTTCTGTATCGAGATTATTATCGTATTGCGAGGAATTGCATCAGTATCGCAACATGCTCCTGTATTGAAAGGTTATCGTAAGTTTAAAAAAAATCAATGATACTTACACGGTTCATCGTAGAAGAACCCCACATCACACTGAAATGGAATGCAATTGCTTCAAGTTTAATTTTTCTAAATTTAGGATTTACTTTACAACCTTACCAACTTCAAATGTGTGTGTGTTGGGGAAAAAGAAGCATATGGTTAGAAAACTTTTAAAATTTAGAATAACGATTGTTAGCTTTATATCGCCAACAACAATTGATTTCTATTTTAAGCTGTGACAGTGTTATTATAGGTATTACGTTATTACGATCTAACCACAATTCGTTTGCTAGCCAATCAGAATCAAGAGTAATTTGAGTACGTACATAGCTTTAGATCATGTTTGCTGAGTTTCTCCTTTTGAGTAAGAGAATTAGTAACAAGAAGCTATCCGCTAATATCTATCAACTATCAACTCTAGCTCGAACAAGCAAGCCAGGAGACCAAAGTAAGATCTAGCTTTATTTAGTAATTGTAGTAGATTAGCTATTGCGATTATCTTTGTAAAAGGCGTACAAGTTTGATTGTTAACTTTCCGCTATTTAGCAACGCGTTATAAGCTATGCACATTAGGTTAAACTTTGTTTTGTTTTATTCTTTTAAAATTCAAACCAGCATTGTCAGTATTATCAGCATTACCACCATACAGAATCATCAGCATAACTATATTCAGCGAATTCAGCTATCAACATTAGCTTTACGCCTGATTAGTCCTCAAAATTCAACTCGAAATCTATATCTACGACTCAAGAAACGAGGTCTTATCAATTAGAACATTGGCATTGTAGCCATCAGAATTTAGGCCTGAAGATTAACAAGCCCGTAAATTGTTGTGTTTGAATGCAAGGTTTGTTTGTGAACGAACTCTACAAAGACAAACGTTCAAAAACGGGGAAACGGTTGCAACGTTTCGCGTCATGAGAAAGTTTTAACGTACAATAAAAAGAGGCTGTGTGCATTACTTTATAAGCAGATAAGACGCTTTTGTATTTCATTATGTATTACAAACTTGCGTCAGTTTTAATATCAGAATTAAATTCAACAGATTTCCGAATACTCTAAACCTATACTATACTTCCAAACCTTCCAACTGAATTGTAGAGTATTAGTCGACTGAAGCACAATAACATGAATTAACGCTACATTTAAGAAACATTAAAATAGAAAGGTACCTTGAAATATCCAATCATAGAGTTTGCACGTAGCTTCCTGGAGTTGAATACCTGAAGTTAAAATCAAATGACCATGAAACACAAAGTTGTCAAAAGATTTAAGCTTGTTCATTAATAATCATTTCTCTTTATTTTTATAACCTTCAACTGTTCATGGTTCGTACCCTTTCGACCTTTTTAAAATAAATTCCATGACACTTACGTATCCTGTTGCTCTAGATACCAAATCCGGCTAATTTAGGCATATTTAGATGTTTTTATCAACCAAAAATAGAAAAGCTCTTTGAAGCTCACCAACATATTGTAAAAAAACACTTGAAAAATAAATTAAATTTAACGCAAATTTAAAATTTCGACCCTCTATTACAGTAGTTTTCCTAAAAGTTCGATGTTCCGAACAATCTTCGTGGTTATGTACACAATTCAAGAAATTCCAAAAAGTCTGAAATGAAATCTTCAAAAGGCTTCAATAGGATCTGAAACCATGAACTCTACGATGTCTGTAGAGCACTTTTACCAACCAAAACATAACGCCACAGCCATTGAGACAAGGACATTTTTTGTGTATCCAGTGGTTTGGTGATTAAGTTTTTTATTGCAGTGTCTGCAAAACATCAAGAGCAATCTTCACTTACGAAATAAAACATGTTCTCCGTGACTTCATAGCCTTGTGAAAACCCTGGCGAATGTTTGAGAGAATTCGAGAGTAGACCAGTGAAAACCCACGTAGAACATGTTTTCTCTCTTTTATAAAATTATTATTTCAGTCTTAGCAAAAAGAAAGACGATACACGAAGCGCGTATGTAAACTTTAATCTCTTTCATGAAACAGTAAATTTTCAAAACTTGGAGACAGTCAACTATATTGCTCATGTCATTTTCGTGCTTCTTAAAGCTATGAAAACACTTAGCTTGTAGACCAACAAATCAATCTATTTAAAACCAAATTGCACCAGGCATTATTGGACGTGCTTCACCAGCATGATGACTACGTCGATATCTCCCAAATAGGCAAAGCAGTAAAAAATTTGATGGACAAATATAAGCCTTACAATAGAGAGAAGGGCAAAAGGAAAAAAATGGAAGGGAGAAAAAGGGAGAAAAGAAAAAAGGAACAACGCTCTCTCATCCCTTGTAATTGTATGTGTGTTTAATTGTTTGTAAATAGAGCAATTAACTACTGATCCGCCTCGATTAGCCCTGCTATTTGCGGATCAGTGTAAAAGCAACAATTTGTGTAATACGAAAATGGAAATAAAGTTCAAGTTCAAGTTGTCTTGCCCAGACTGGAGGCCATCAATGTTTTATGTCTCTAATACTACAGAAGCCAGATATAAATGCCTGCTCTGATGGTCACTATGCTCGTTAAAGATTTAGTTAGGATTAGTTTGCATTGTAAGTTAGTGTTCAATTACTCGTTACTGCTAGATTTTCAATTTTATCATTACAGATTACATAATTAATATGCAACCTGATCTGTCACCATGGTTGTTTTAGTTTATGTAATCTACAAGGACAAGAAATCAAAGATACTTCAGAATTAGAAAACAATGCTCAATACGTTGCTGTTGGCCATGGGAAAAAGTAAGTATTATAAGTGTAACAGGGTTTTCAGTAGAAATTTTCAAGAGGAGTCCCAGGGACCCCTTCGTTTTTGAATTAGGGGTCCCAAACAAAATTTCTGTCATCGAAAGTTTATTTACACCATAATGTCCTGTCAATGCAATGCGTCCCAGGGACGCATTGCACTTCATTTTTTGCTTCCCAAATTAATTTTTTGCGTATTATAAAATACGCAATATTTTGCGTTAATGAAAACCCTGTTAATGATGGACTTTCTTTAGTAGCCTGATGGCCAATTTTACTAGTCTCAAACATTAATTGGGCTTCTAGTATATTTTTCCACCCCTGGACTTGAATTGAAGGTTCATGCTGATATGTTTTGTACTGTCTTGTTAGATGCTGAAACATGGTGTACATGACGCTATCATTTACTTCTTCCTTCAAAAGTCCTTTGCACAAAGTCATGCTTTTTAAAATCATTTTCACATGCTTAAATTCCACCATCATAAGCCATCGTTATTGTACAAATCCTTTACAAGCCAGGTGGCCCATGGAGCCAGCACTTATATCTCCGGTTTCTTTAGTGTTAAGGGGATGAGAATCTTTGACTCATCCTGGATGGGACACTAATCTATCGCAGGTTAGCTCCCAGCAGATGCTAGTACTCATTTTCCTACCCTGGAAGGTTGGAAAGCTGAGTTAGCTTGGGCTGAAAAGAAGGTCGCACAAATATTCAAATCTCAGCAGAGCCAGGATCAAACCGGGGACCTTGTGGTCAGAAAGCAGAGATCTTACCAACTGCGCCAACCATGCCCACCCATGGGTAGATACAAATAAGGCTAGCTAGTGGATATGTTGTGGTTTAATTTAAATTTTGATTCAAATTTTTTTAATCTAGTTTTAATTATTGTTTTCAAACCAATTTATATTTTTCAAACCCGTTTATTTTTTTCAAACTAGTTTATTATTTTCAGACCAATTAATTTTTCTCATATCAGTCTAAGAACAATAATAATTATTAGTGATACCTAGAAAAATTGGCATGCTGGCAACAGTTCCATATATGGTCAAGTGGAGATGAAGTAGGAAGTCCTACAGCTAGATCCAAACATCAGTGGTTCATTCTTGGTGCATATCTACCAAATTCAAAAAGAAAAACAAAACAAAATGTGTGAAAGTGTAATGTAAGGAAAGATAGTAAGAACAGGGGTTTATAATTTCATTTATTTGCTATGCAATTCTGTCTTAGGCTTTGGAGCCATTTTGCCGTATTTGTATGGAATCTTC
>JAOBBB020406319.1:0-35875 GCA_025331005.2 Zoanthus gigantus | reverse complement strand
AGTAGTAGTAGTAGTAATAGTAGTAGTAGTAGTAGTAGTAGTAGTAGTAGTAGTAGTAGTAGTAGTAGTAATAGTAGAAGTGGTAGGTATAGTTTTCATGCCCTTTAAATTACAATAACTTATAAACCTATTTACTATCTAACTGAACAATTGAAACACATTAATAATTACACACACTGTAATCAAAACAGAGTTTAAACTCGACTTTTGACTTTCCTTTTCTTAATTAATGTTAAACTGGCACACAAATGATAACATACAGTTAAAGAAATAAAGACCAGATAAACAAACAACTGACAAGTAAAAACCTGACCTATACTACTACACATTGAACATATTTCAGTATCACATGCTGTGAATCGATTAATATCCCACTCATATTGTGGATCAACTATTACAAATATAAAATATTTATGACATAATGTAAATCTTTCCTAGTAAGCCTTTTTTTTTATTCTATCAACACACTAAGAATGCTTAGTAAGAATTGAAATGGTAGCTTGTGATGGCCCTATGGTTGATTTTTGTTTTAAAATAACAAATAAAATATACATCATTAAAAAAAGAGTTATCATAAGCTACCGTTTCAATTCCCATTAAATATTATTAATTAGTGTGTCGATAAGAAAAGCAAACAACCAGCATACAAAACAGAAATCATGCACTTCGGTTCCCTGTATATAGTAACTAAAATTTTACACCACAAGAATTATAAAAGGAGTTAGGTTTCAGCAAATACAACGTTTTTATGTAATTGCTATTATACCATTTGCAAATTAATAGTTTTCTTTTAAATACCGCTATTTTCATGATTGCACTTATTTTACGGTTTATAAACTTAAGCCAAGGTACAGAGTTAGTAAAATGAAGTTTGGGCATAGTATACTGATAGTAACTCGCAGTAATCCTTACTAACAATTTTCGAATCTGAAAAGGTACTCTGCAGGTATTGTCACATAAGGATAAGTTAAATCCTATCTTTTACATAAATGCCTAAGAAATGGCAACATTATTTATATGAATCAGTTTTAAGAGACGATTGGCAGTGAAGAGGTTAACAATTATGCGGACATCGTAATAATTAGTAAAATATATACTGCTTATAAAGCTGAAAGTGGACTTACAAGGCCCTCTAAGAACGAAAATGAAATCCAAAATATGGTCCAAGCTAATAAAATTGTTTCGACTAAAAATCTTTCTTTCAAAGTTGTTTTGTTTACATGCATCAGTTTCCCAATCAGTTCATAGCTTATACGGTGTTTCAAAACAATCGACCTATTTTCATTCTCTAAGATTATTGAGTAGAATTGAAGCTTGTCCAGCTTTTAAAATGACCCTTTACAGTCGGTTGAACCACGTGCACGTTTTCTTATAGGTCTTCGGTGTCTAGCCATATACTTAAGCGTGGGCGTCTCACTCAGAGAAGGTTGTTATCGTGAAGAAGCAAGACTACAAGATTGGCTGGAACGTGACCATTCTTCAAAGAAAAGCAGTATTTTTAACAGGTGCGGATATGAACTTCAATCAGTTGTACTGGAGTGTCTGAGGTAGTGGTAGTTTTAGTGTTTTATTTGAGTACAAATAATGATCTAGACACGGTGTATTACCTCGTGTTGAACGTCCGGCTCGACACCAAAACTGTTTCGGAACATAGCGTTCTTTTAATCCGGTTGTGACGAAGACTGACGGGCTGTTTAATTCAAGTGCTTCAGTTTAGTTCCTTCCCAACTGTAATCATGTGAGACGGAGCATCGTTCTTATTGTCGATCTCAAACAGTAGAGAGTCTAGAAAGATAGAAGTTGTGGCATGTAGATAAGAGCAAGGGGCCTCGCTACTTATGTAAAAAGAAAAATGTTATTCTTAATTTTGTTTTAAACACTTGTTTCTGTCAGAGATGTGTACGGATGGAATGGGACAGTTAAATGGACGAAACATTAACAGCACCGAGTAGTTATTCGATTCATAACATGGCTTAAGAACGAAATCAGCAGCTCGTGAATTTGACGTGGGTGCATCAACAATGGATTGAAATTGTTGTTGTTTTCTGTTTTTTAGGCTTTACTTCCGTAGGCACAGTCGATTTGGACAACACCCTTCGACCTTTTGAGTTTGCGTAGGAAGACACTAAGCAAAAGACACGATCTCTTTGAGACTCAAAGTGGCCATTCATGTGTTGTACATGATGGGAGATTGACCTTTTGAATTCCCCTTACGTCTCAAAGTTATTGCTATACTTAAAACACTATAATCAGAGATACATTCCCGAAGTATAGCTATGCATAAGGCATCAGATTAAGCAAGTATAAAACTTCTGAACAAAAAATCCTAAATTATTTCACATTCACCTCAAGATCAACTACAAAACTTAAACTAAAAGTCATTAATAGAAGTAAACATTGAGAACGACAGTTGAAACTGTCTGATAAGTATTGAAGTCGTAATCATGCAGTTGAAATGAGCTTTTCTTAAAAATAAAAGTTCAGCACCTTCATGCAACATCTAGTTTCTGTTTAACCGACCAATTCAAACTATCTACATGCAACAATGCAGCATAAGGTAGTAATAAGAAAAGCCAGAACATTAATCTCAAATTATGTTGATATTCTGAATGCTTGGCTCAGAAGCTAATTAATGCCTGAATGATTTGATGTGTACCCTAGATCTATTTCAATATTTTAACTAAGTATTTATGTATACTAGTTCCTCAGTTACAAAAATCACAAGTTCCGCAGTTCCATGCGTCTAAAAATAATGATTAATTTAAAACCTTACAAAATATTTGAGCGGACAATAACTAAGTAACGAGAGAATATAGATCTCCTAAACTGAAAGTGCATTCTTCATTCGAGAAATATTAAAACGAACAAGTTGACCTTTGGATTTTGGCTAAATATTTCCCTTTGATTCACAGATTAACTTAACTGATCTTACACTTTAAAAAAGCACAAATGTTTCCTAAAAACTAATTTGCATCATCACTAAATCTCTGAAGTGGTATTATTCAGTAGATTCTACATTGCTAAATATTGGTAGTTGAAATCTAAATATTTGTGCTGTTGCCTTAAAAAGGTTTTAAAACGGACTAATCTCTGCACAACTACGAAAACTCGAAAGTTTTGTTGTTGCAAAAATCTAAGTTTAAAAAGGTGGTATTAGTTAGCATAAACGTATGATTCTAACTGCTGCTTCGAGATCGATTCAGGAAACTGTTTCCGGCATACTTAGTTATATTACCTTCTCAATAAACGTTTTTACAGATTCTGCATGACAATAAAGGGGAGTTTTGAAATGCTAGATGGCATTCGTTCTCAGACATTGGAATAGCATTTTAACAACACAAGTGAAGTTATTGACTCGGTTTCTTTTATAACAAACGTCTACCGAGCCGTAATTAAAATAAAACACATTTGCACCAACAATGCGAGTTAAAATTCATTGTAATTCAAAAAGGATATTTGCAATGGCAAAGAAACATTTTGTCTACTTTCTTTTTTCTAAAACAGTTTCTATTTAACTTCATTTCACTGATCGAGTTTTTTTTTTTTTGCTAGAGTTTCGACAGCCTTTTGCTGGTGACCGAACACTCCAATTTATCAGTCATGGATGCGTTTAGTGAATAGTGTGAACAGCTTTGTTCAATGATGGATCAATTTTACGGACATCGACTTTCTACTAAAACTATGTAGCAACGGTCGTTTAGGCGGATTTTTAACGTTCTGCTAGTGATCACTCTAAAAATTTTACTTTCTCATAGACTATGGGCATTTATGTTTTAAATTAAGAAATCAATCAAAAGACATTTTTGCATTATGTCTGGGAACTAAACATTTAATCAACAGAGCTTCCTTGCTGCACTACACAAGCTTAATACTATTTGATAAAAGTTTTAAAAACAATAACAGTTCCGCGCTAGGGTCAGGGTGCTGTCTAGCTTTTTTAAAAACTTGGGTTTATGTTGAGTCCCTAATTCGAAAAAGTATTTTTTAAATAGAAGACGGGGAATTCTTTTTGAAAGGAATGTTTCTAGAATACAAATATTAATAACTCCTAGCCATTGAAACGTCTTTATAGGTAAGTAAACTTTTCAGACATTACCTGACAACAATTTTCCCCGGCAACCAGCTAGTCCTTTAAACGTTTTTGTCTACGACTAAATTTCTTGTTTACTCACCAAGCATGTGAGCTGTAACAGACAAAGTTGCAGAAAAAATGCTATGACGCCTTCTCTTTTCATGAATCTTCAACTATCTTCTCAGCTCAGGGATTAGCCCTTTTTTGACTACCCGCACAGTGGCATAATCTATAAATCCCTGTCAAAAACCCACGAAGACTACCGAGATTTTAAATTTTGTTCCGTTTACGATAATAAAATGTATTGTTATTCAACAGATACTATATGTGTTCAAAACGTGTAGTGCTGAAAAAAGTTTATGTGTGGGCTTAACTACCTCCTCCACACATTTTAACTATTGTTTTCTCGTCAGTTTATCTAAGCTCATCTTGCTACGTATCGTCAAAGTTTCCGCCGGAAAAATCGACCCTTTCAAGTTGTTTTCGTAAACTTTAGTAAAAGTAGAATACTAAGTAGAACTTTTCTTTAAGTGTAACTTCTTTTTTTGGATAAATTACGCAAGTACTGGAACTAGAAAGGCAGTTAACATTTTAGACTCAAAATGGCATGAAGTCGCATAAGAGTGCCATCGCGTGTGCTTTTTTAAGTCACATCATAGCAGCTACGGTACATACAGCGTGGAATGCGAAACCGCCCGTCATTATCACCGCTAAATTAAAAGCCAAAAAGGTTTGTTTTACTTTATGTATACAAGTGCTCTTTGTATAATGAAAGATGCTAAAATAATAGCAACCATGGTATATCTCGGCGATGTTATAAATTTTTAGCTCTGTTAATGGCTTGATAAGTGTCCTCCGTCTCTGTTTGTTAGTATTATACTTTTGAGTTTGGTAATTCAAAACTTTGCAGGTGACTGTTTACGTTTATAATTCAAATAGATTTTGAAAACAAAACATTTCTTTAAAAAAATGGAATTTCAAGTGTATAAGTGATATCTAAGAACAATACACATATCAAAAGTATTGAATTTAAGCTTGCTTTAAATACAGCAGAGTTTATGTTACAACACAAAGAAAAGCTTGATTCGGAAATTAGTTCCTGTAACAATTAGTTTGAGCGGCAATTCATCAAGTAAATTTATTCAGATTGCTTACAAAAAAAGTAACAAGAATAGATAACGCCGGGTAAAGTTTTTCAACTTTTTATACACAACTTTCAATGCTGTTAGTTCAAAAGCCTTATAGCATTCTACGGGTTAAAAGCTGTCCGGGTGCATGATTTTTTCTGTCATTGTGCTGGGTCTTTAGCCGAATGGAAAATTTTTAGTAGCAATGAAGTATATTCGTAACACAATCGCACAACTAGCTGGAAACGTTATTCAAATTGTTATCTAATAAACAAAATTCTTCTGGTAAGAATGAGCCTTTTTAAATTAAACGTCGTGTGATATTGACTGTAACTTAAAGTGAAGATAATTCAAAAGTATATTTAGCTTGTGTTCAGAAATTGCTTTATGAGTTTAAAGTTAATGGTTATTGTTTACTTAACTTAAAACAACTACAAGGTTTTAAACACAAGTATTGTTTCTACTGGTAAGAACTGATACAAACTCGACAAAATTGAAAATTTTAAGCCCAGATATGAAGTCTGAAGAGGTTTGTTACAAGGTTTCAAAGTGATATTTGCCTTCCTCCGAATTTATTTATTCATGTATCGATATTGTTGACCTGTACACTGAAATGATATCTCTGTTCACTGGCCCATAACTTAAGTGCGTCACGAAGAAACTTTAAGAAAAACTGGAAACCAATAAAAGAATTTATTGACAGTGAAGTGCAACTAAATAATTCGGGTAAATATTTTACAACCAGATATAATTTCAAACTCAAGCAAATAATTACAACTGGCAAAATAGTACTGATATCAACACGAACAATTATTTTCCTGTCATAAGAACCTGGAAGGCAATCTAACAAAAACAATCAACGAGACGAGTTTTTCTTCCGTTACCAGCGGATGTCGCTGAAATTGAGCTGAGCCTTGAATTCCGGGTAAAACACTGAAAAACTTCGAAACATAAACGCAGCAGAGATGTAAAAATGTGCTAAAGATAATAAGTAAATAGAAATAAAACAAAATGTTGCTTACAATCCGTCAAGATTTTGTTACTCGGCTTCTTTCAGTAAAAAATCTCCTTCATAAAAACAGTCGTGCACATAGAAAGCAATTGGAGCAAGAACTCGACGCATTGAAACAAATGTTGTTGTTTAAGTTTGATTGCAACAGTTACTTTTATCCAAATTGTTTCATAAGATAATGAAACGGGAATTCTCCAGACTCATCTTAATTTGTTTATGGTCATGTGTTTACTGTAAGGCACGTCGATAGCAAATCGAGAAACGTTCGGGAACTTTGGAGAAAGTCGTCGTCGTGACAATCATTTCTCGAAACTTCTTTCGTGACATCATTTGCTTTTGAGACTGCGCAGAGCAATTAGCGAAATAGTTAGCCCAGATCTCTCTTACGGTGTTCGTCAATAACTGACGTCTAGTTGAAAGGCATTAATGCGTTATATTAACATCGCTTCCTTTGGTTCATAATAAAACAACTTTAGCTGAAGCTCGTGAGCGTTACAAATTTCTGAAGGCGCTACTAGTACTGCTAGAATTTGTGAGTTTTGTCTCACATTTGTGAGCTAAAACGGTGAGACACAAAAGATAATTTATGACCTTTTGATAAGTGCAACTATAATCGTGATAGAATTGCCGTGGGGCTGTCTGGTTGCGCGTGATCATTTGCTCAGCATGTTTTTAACAAGATATAAATACCGCACTCTCAAGTAACTGGAAAACATTGATCGCAACAAATTCAGTGATAAGAACTCGATTCAAAACCCAAGCAAGGAAGCATTTAGGAACTCGAAACTCGAAAAGCTCAACAGCTAATGCTTAGAAAAAAACCTAAAGCATAGACAATTTTCATCGCACAACATTTTAGTGATATTTAAAAAAAACATAAAAAAAGCTCCTTAAACAACAACCTATATTTATTTGAAGTGTTCCATGGCGTACGTAGACACTTTACAAGGCTTCAGGCAAGAAGGAAGCTTTCAACAAGTTCCCACAATGGAGCTCAACCAGCAAGCTGCATTCGGCGTGATGAATACTATGCAAGACAACGGGTCCCTTGCAGCTGGTATCTATTCCTTCATGATGTCTCCACAGGACGACGATCTTCAGCAGGTAACCGGCAATAAATTCATTTCTAAAATTTCAAAATCCATTTCTGTTGACATTTGCACAAACTCTGGTCTGTAGACTCAGGTCATATTTGCGCTTGTCAGTTTAAAAAATGCCATGTTTCATGGCTAATTTTTACACCAAATAACAGTAAAAAAACAATTTGTAGGGCTTTAATTAAAAATTCTAACTTGTTTTAAAAAAATATTTTAAACTTTCTGCTTCTCTTTGGTGTTTTTTTTTTTTTTTTTTTTTTTTCAAAACTATGTTCATTTTATTTTGTTCAACTCTGCTAGACCACGTCTACAATCCTTTTTATCTATTTTCAGCTGAACAGCTCTTTCTAAGTAATAATACATTATAGAGATGTGGAAATGATTACTTTTTTAAAAAAAAAAAACTCCAGTTTACGTAGTTCTATATCATTACATGTCTAAAACAGTGTTATCTCGAGGCTCATCATTGACCACCATTGTTACTGAAAGGTTTTCATTAGGGGAAGAAATCCTTCCGTATCAGGTGTACAAGGGAGAAATTTCGAAAATTATAAAACCGGTACAAAGTCGTCAATGTTTCATATAAAACGTTTTGACTTTCCAGTTAGGATTTATGAAAAATAAAACACAAAAAGCTATAACATTTACTTTAACTTTTGTGTTGTCAATAGAGAAATTAAAAGAAAAATGAATTGTTTTGGTTAGCTGTATATTCGTTCAAGATCTATGTTTTATGTCCATTAATCTAACTCTAGGATTACTGAGAGCTGAAGAGATAAAACTATTTTTTAATGATTTTTAGCAAATTTTCTAAAACACTCATAAACAAAGCCATAGTTTCTCCTAACCGAAAATTAACCCACGCTATGCATGCACAAAGAATCGCTTGGGATAAACGTAGTATAGTTATGTGCTTGAAACAAATATTGTGCTCTTGTTAACAGTACTAGTGCGGTTATTATTTCCGAAAACTTTCAACTAATTGTCATGCTTCACGAAATTTTGCCTTAAGCAAAAAACAAAACAGACAATTCACATTTATTTACGGAGCAAAAATAAGATAATCAAACAATAGCAAAGAACCAACAGAAGTGAAACAAATTCAATAACGAAAATGCCGTTAACTTCAGTTTATATTTAATATTATGCTTTATTAGATTCTTTCAATTCGTTTTGCCAGGAAAATCTTGACATAGAAACCAATTTTGTAACAGTAAAAGCCCTCTTGAAAACTTAGTTATATATATAACTTAATGTTTTTATATAATCTTTTTGCATAACGAATGTAACTGTTTTTAACTTATATAATTCAAATGTTGATTTTTTCAGTAGCTTTTATGATTCTAAGTCGATCTTTGAACAAAATACTTAAAAATCACCATTGCCTATCTTGTTTTAGACTCTCAATGAGATGGACACATATCTGTATTCGCCGCCAGCAACACCAATTTCAGTGTCCTCTTCTTGCAAGATCAACAGTCAACCGTTAAAAGGAGAAGTGCAGCCGGAAAACAGAGATTTCGCAGCGACGTACGATCCTTCTACACGAGAACAAGTTCCATGTTGCATGGGACCAGCAACAATACCTCTTCATCACGCAGTTGACTGGTGCCAGGGCCGTCCTTACACTCCAACCTGTAGTGAGAATGGAGACCAAAAACTTATGTATTCAGAGCCCTTTGTCAACGGTATGATGCAAGGAAGACCTGTAGATTGTTACATATTTCGCTGTGACTTTCCTGGCTGTAACAAACGATATACAAAAAGCTCGCATCTTGGAACCCACAAGCGAATTCACACGGGCGAGAAACCATTTCTCTGTCCCTGGCTTAACTGTGGCTGGAGGTTTCGACGTTCCGACGAATTGAAAAGGCATTATCGGCGACACACGGGTGAAAAGCCTTACCCGTGTCCCATATGCGGGAGGTCTTTTAGCCGTTCTGATCATCGTGCGTCGCACATTAAAAAAATCCATCCATACTGACTTTTCTATTGAGCAAACATAAACAAAAGCACACTCAAACTTTGATTAATGGTGAAAAAAAATGTAGATGATCCCAAGAACTGTAAATTGTTTTTCTAAATAGATGTATACATATTGTTATCCATACAACAATTTGGCTTGAATAGAAGAAAATTCTATTGTAGTGAAAAGACTGAAAAAGACTTCAAAAACATACAAATAGAAAGTCCGGAGCGGATAAACTTGTTCTAAAATGTGTAAATATTAGTTCGTGATAAAAACGAGTTTCATTATAGTCATCTTCTTCATATTGGAAGCAAAGCAAGTAACTTTAATAAAAAGTACCTATAACTCTGGGAGTTGATTTTCTTATAGTTTGACTCTGTTGTTTTAATGTCACCACCAAAATAGCTGAAACACCAGGCCAGAAAATGGGTGAATGGATTGAAAATCCTCAATTCAAAGTGATAAAGAATTACACAACTGACATGCTCTAACCCTCCCTCAACTTTAGGCTGTTGAAATTTTTTTAAAAGCTATTCATTCAACTTCTCTCTTTGTCCAAACTTGACGAATTCATGATCAGTGTGTTATTGTAATTTTTCAGCTGATTAAACATTTCTGCCTTAATTTTTTTAGGAGATTCGAGAGTTTCTGATGAAAATATAATTCAACTAATCCGATAAAATGTGAAAAGACTATATACCAGCTCTTACTATTGAGCAAAATCCAGCTGAAGATCTTGTTGAGTGAAACAGACACAATGTTTATTAGCAATGAAAATATCCTTAAATTACAAGTAACATATCAGATATTGACAGCATGCAGTCAAGTCAATCAAATCAAATAATTGCAATGTTAGTGTTAGAAGTTAACATTTGTATATCTTTTGTCAAAAACAACTATTTTTGGATGAATAAAACTTGTTTGAACAAAGAATGTCTTCTGCTCGGTGACAGGTGGATTCGAATAAAAAATAATCACAAGTAGATAACGTTTAGACATAACCTGTATAAATTATCATTGATAGATCTTATGGTCCAGTGTTATAAATGCAACTTAAATGATAACTCGAGTAGTACTTTGAGGTAAAACTTGCGACTGCAAAAACTCTTTCAAATGTAAAAATTTTAGTTCAAAAGTAATTTTAAAATTTTATGTAGAACATTATCAAGTAAATTTCAGCGGTGTCGTAAATTTAAACGACTTTAGTTTTATTATCCACTATCCTTTGGAACGTCGACAGCCACTCACTGCTTGGTTCTGATTCACGATCTCGAAGGACCACGTGTCCTAAATTTAAAAGACTTTTATCAACCTTTTTGATGCAAATTCACGCTACTAACTCAGTCACGTTCAATTTCGATCTCTGCTATTTCACAATCTTTTTTCTCTCGAATAACATGTTAATAAGAAACGCGATAGCTCAAGATCATTGTTACTAAAGTTAAATGTGATAGCTGCATATTACTCTCAAGTAAACAATTTATCAACAAGCTCCTAACTTCACAAATTCTAACAAACGGGAAGATAGTCTCTAATAACAATCAGAGGGAACAATTAAAAATGCATACATGTTTTCAAGGACCATGAAAAAGCAAACAGGTAGATCAGTTGACTGATAAAAATATTCCCTAAGAAACTTCAAGCAGCCTAACAGCGTTTCAGTTGTAACAATGATATACTTTTCAACACTCTCCTCATTTGCCTTGAAAATATATAGAATCCTTAATGCTTCATTACTGAAAGTTATAGTACAACTGAAAAGTGTCAATGGTTAGGGATAATCGTGCTAGCAAACCAGTTTGAAAAACTAGAAACTTAATGAGCTGTGGTGCTGTTGAAGGCGTGAGAAAATTGGGGAGTTCATTCTTTTAACAGAATAGTTACCAGACACATATAACAATATGTATTATATTTTGTCCCCGAAAAACGTTTTCTCTTTATCATTCGGTATTATGATACATAAAATACATTTTTAATTTTGCTTTCAAGTGGTGGTAATGGAACAAAAAATAACAAAGATATTTGTTCAACAGCCATAAAACCATTTCAAGTACTGGACGTAAAGTGCCACTTAAAAAAGATTCCACCTTCTTCCTCTATACTCGTACGGCGATAATCGTCAAAGGATTCAATCTATCTTGATCATGATCTGTTTAAATTACCCATGTTAGCAGTAACGACCCAATTCAACTTCAGCTTTCTTTCATGGCCAACAAAACACACAGACACAACTGTGTTTAGGCAGTATCGAACAGGGCGCCCGCGGGCCTTTAAAAGTCTTGTTTTTGGGTTTGAGTTTTTAAGCTCCTGAAAAGGTCTTAAAAATGGAAACGTTCTTTGTTTATATATATATATATAATTATATATATAATATTGTGACATGACATCATGCAGCATTGTTATCTTCGCTCTGACAAAGGACTAAAGTCCAAAACGTCAATGTTGTGTTTTCTTTTTCAAGGACTGCAACTTAAAAATATCTTCTACAAATGTTAAGTTATTGCTACATAATTTTCCTTTTTTTAAAAAATCCAAGTAACAATGAATGGTAACAATTTTTTTTTCTTCGTGAATATTTTTATTGTTTATGGTTTTGTTTCGCCTTTAATTTTGTAGAAGTTAAGTAATTGAAAAAGCTTAAAAATAAATTCAAAAGATTTACATTGTGTAAGTAGTTTTTGCACTATAACTTTGTTAGATAATTCAAATTAGCAATTTAAAAATGTTTGCTGCTTGCCAGCTGTTATTGAAAACCCTGCAAATGCTGTAGTTTAGATAGTCTGTGACTAAAAATATTATGACTATGCACATTTATAGTATAAAATCTTGGCATATAATTATGTATAAGATGAAGTCAGAAATAAAACCTGTCAGATAGACATGAGGTTTCAAAGGAGGTAATTACTATAGAGTAAAGGCATCTTATTTTCTAATTTCATGAAATTGATAATTTTAAAGTATATCTTTCTGAAGTGACAACTATTTTTCTGTACAAATGACCTTTAATCTTTGTTTGAGTGATGACATAATTTGTGCTGTAAACAAATGACCTATGCCTATACAAAGAGGAGTATATGTATGAGAATTTGTATGAGTTTTCAGATTCACTCAGCTTTTAAAATTTTTGTAATGTTATAATGTTCAGGCTTATAAGTCTTCAAGACCTTTGCCATGCACTACAGTTGTGTTAAGAAACTGTTTGTTATTTTATATTATAATATACAGACTGATCAGATGGTACATATAGTACCATTAATTAAAAATATAAAAATGGCTCAAATGAGGCCGTGTCTACTTAATTTTTCTAAAAGCTCTAAGCTTTTGCCGTCCGCGGCGTTGTAAGAGTTAAAATATAAAAGTGAAAAGTTGCAGTATGATAATATACGGGTGAATAGAGCATGAACTAGGACGCGTTACAGTTAAAAGGACAAAGGCACAAAAGGCCATAAAATACAAAAGGGCTATGGCCTATAACAATGTAAAATGTTGGTACAAAAGGCTGTAAATACAAGCCTCACAAATTATTATGGCTCAATCAAATCTTGAAGCCATTACTCACTGTGTATAGGTTTAGGTCCCACTAATTTAATCTTTTGAAGTACGGACCCGGTTGACCCAGTTTCAAAAGAAATAAACATAAAACAACTATAAAGGTTTTTAAAGAGAAATAATATTAACTTAAATCAAAATAAAATTGGTCAGGCCCTACTGTATATGAAATAGAATTATTAGAGTTCCCAATGCCGGACAGAATTATTGTTTTGCTCAAGGATGGCTTGTATACACTTTGATCTTGCTGACATAATGTGTTAGAAGAAATTGAAGGCTTAAGGTTGATACGTCTGCAGAACAAATTAGTTGACAGTTTGATATTTACATAGTAATAAAAAGATTTTAATTCAAATTTTATATTTGTTTAATAGTGGATTTCAAATTTATAACTTTTAGAACCATTTGAATAATGATTATAATTACTATCATTGTTGTAAAAAGTTTGATGTTCCATTTTGCATATATTTATATATATATATAAATATATATATATATATATAAATTATAAAATGGCGAGTGAATTATCTCTTTAACCGTAGAGTGCTCTACACAAGGGAGCTAATAACTATATGACAAGTTTGTAGCGTAATGGGCAGATTTTGATTCTTTAATCTTAGTCATATATATAAATTATATATATGACTACAAATTACGAAACAAAAAATGTTGTGTTTTTTGAAAAATCTTTTAAAGTGTACTCATGACATGATTAGGTACTCAACATACAATTTAATAAAGAATACTCAAGGCTAAATATTTTAGTTTATAATTTTTGTGGTAAAGAGTGAAAGGAAGTGAATTTCTGATGGTTTGCTCTTCATAATAATGGTTAGTACAGCAATTTAAGGTGCATGAAGAAAACAAAGATTTTTTTTTAGATTGTCCATAACATTTTTGTTTTAAATAAAGATGTAAGCTAGCATGCAAACTTGCAGAGGGACCGCATTTTTTGGGTTGGGACCGCTAGCTCGCACATCAATGAGAGCTGTATCTAAAGGGTCCAGGGATATTCTTCCCCAGAACATTTTTGACTGAAATTCAGAGCCTGAATGTAAATATAATAAATACAGATTTTGTAAAGCTTAAGTCTCTCTCTCTCTCTCTCTCTTGCATGTAATTATGATCCTGGTAGCTATATCAGCTGGGACCTGGGTCCCTCGTAGGTTTAATGTTGATGAGCAGGTTCCAGTTGAAAGGCCAGACAAATTGCAGCACCTGGCCCTCCAGGTTGGGCAATGGGTTAATGGCACATCCCTGTAAAAACTTAACCATTACTAAAACCAGACACACTATTAAGCATAAGTTTAATTTGGAAATAATTTCAAGTTGTAATGCATGATCTAAAAGGTGTTTCTCGTTTTTAAGACTTTAACTGAAGACGTTTTTTGAAAGATTAATTTTTAAGATATTCAAATCATTCAGGCAAAACATTCATAAGTAATAGAACAGAAAAATAAACACAAAATCGTAACTGAGTTAATGGAAAGTGAATGGATTAATTTGTTGACAACATTATAATGGTTTTAAAGAAACAACAGCGAATCACCACATGTCACCGACAGCTTCATTTTCTTCAGGTATGTCAGGATGATATAAATCAGTTGGTAATGCTAAACTCTTAGTATTACCAGTTACTTACTTTATTGGAAATTGATAGCAATGTAACATACTTTTTATTATACTTTTTATTAAAAATACAATATTTTTGGAAATTTATAGAAAAAATATGGGGTGGCTAAAGCCCTTTAGTTACCCCCACTGCATGGTCCCTGTTGCACACTTTGCCCAATGATCAAGATTTTGTATCTATATTGCACAATATGGTAATGCTTATAGAGTTCTCACAAACAAAAACACTCAGATCAATATACAGCTGTATAGTGACAAATGTAATTGATAGAAATTGAGATACTATTGAACATAGACATTATAATGTTGTACTAATGCAAATATTTGAAATCAATATTGGTTGCATATCATTTTGGGATTATGCTCTCATATAGCAGTCAGTCAGTCTGCTTGCATTAAAGTTATCTGTACAAAAGAATAACACAAGCACAATGTTTAGTGTAGTACTTAAAAGTTCCTTTTAACAATATTTTAATTGGATTAGTGGCTATTAAATATGCAAGAATATCTTACTGTAAGTATATGATTTTATCTGCTTGGCCTTTCCCTGGTTATCATGATATATAGCTGCAGCATTATATGTTCCAAAGGGTTGTTTGAGATAAAAACCGAACAATTTGACTCTAGTTTGTTTAGTATGAAGCTAAAATCCAAAACTTTAATACAAAGTAAATTTTAATTTATTTTTCGTCAGATTAAGTGCAATTAATATAATTATAATAATTTTATTATTTACAAACAATTGGCTTAATTTTATTCATTATCTCTGTCAGATTAATATTATGTCACTTTCGTTCACTGTAAAAAATCATAGATTTCCCAAACTTAAAATTCTACTTTTTTATGCGTCTAAAACTTGTTTCTAAAGTTTTGGTACAAACGACTGTTGTAGTTAGTGTTAGATACTACATAAGTAACAGCTTCCGTATAAGAGAATATAATATGGGAAATTTGTTTTCTCTCTAAAAACGTGTAAATTACTACCTAGTTTGAAGTAAATTTTATCTACCTCTAATATATTGTTTATTTACGTGTTTTGTACCGTTTTTTTTTTTTGTAATTTTGAGGCTCGCTGGTTATATATATATATATATTCGAAAAAAGGTTTTCAAATATATCCACCGAGCGGCCTAAAAATAACAAAAAAACTGGCACCTAACAAAAGAGGTAGATAAAACTTACTTCAAACTAGGTCTTAACATACATTCTCTTATACGGAAGCTGTTACTTATGTAGTATCTAACACTAAGTACAGCATAGTCGTTTGTACCAAAACTTTAAAAACAAGTCGTAGACGAATAAAAAGTAGAATTTTAAGTTTGGGAAGCCTGTGTAAAAAATCTACATACACAGAACTTTGCTTTACCATGAACGTGCATTAACTTGGTTAAACTTTTTGTTGAATCCTTAGTGGCTTGAAAATGGCCAGGTCTTCAATACATTCGAACCACCGCATACATAAGTTAAAATGATATTTTTTAGTTTTTACTCCTGCAAAAGTTGTTATTTATCAGAATATACACTCCAGTGATTTGACAGGCTTTTTGACACATAATATCTGGAAATTTTATCTGCCTTTCAAATAAGTTTAAAGTTTGTTTTTTTTTGTGTAGCACTTTGCAATGTTTGTTTTCTGTTTTTCTGTTTTATTTTTCAAAATGGAATTCAACCCTTTGCCAGGTTTAATGATTTTTTAGCTCATTCATGCGCGCGCATGCAAAAGCAATGAATGAGTATCGTGGGGGTGACATGTCAACGGAAGTGGTTGAAGACCGAAAATAGTGGACCGTAGAGGAAAGTGAAAGTGTCCTGCCAGCGTGGCTCCATAGTAGAACTTCTGAATTGTGCAAGGACTTAGTTCGAAACCCGTACTGACCTTTATTTTATTTTAGTTTTTTTTTTTTTCATTTCTTTTTTTTTTACCTTAAAATTGCTTATAATGCCTTTTTCTTACTTTTTAATACAATTTAATATTAAAACATTTGGAAAAAAAAAGATTTAATATTGTCCATTACATGAATGAGCTGCCTCCAAGAGCCCTTTGATTTTTACCGGATCTACAGTAATTGACATTGGTTTGTTATATGAAACTTCATTGGCAGCAAAAATATGCCGAATTCTGACTTTTATTGACGTGTGAAAACACTTCAAATACTGGTCAAGTTCTTCAAATCCTTCGTTAAAATATTGAACTTGCTTCTAGAAGAACTGCTGATGAATTATAAATTAAGGTAGTTGTTAGTTTTTTACGGATCAGGTTTTAGCTTTTGACAAATTTCATTGAATGATTTATTATTTAATGCTCCTGAAAATTAATTATCCTATTCACATTAATTTTTAAAAATTCTGGTTTTTAATCTTTCTTTTTGTACAGCTTTTTGTAATTATTGTATTTCAACTCCGCAATTTCAATTGTGTACGTATTTAATTTAAAGGTTCTTATTTTGTCCAAACTCTTGCTTCAAATTAATTTGCGAAATCGTGTATTTTGCCTTGCAAAGCAGCAAACTCAGCTTAATTGCATATTAAAAGAGTTAGAGACTTTCAGTTTGTTTTGCTTACAAATACATGCACATGCTGGCGAAAGTACAGTGAACGAGAAATTTGCATACAATTAATGAACAAAGCGAATCTGAGTTCATTAAGAACAATTTTGAGTTCATTGTGTCGGGCAGTGTATGCAAGTGTGTGTATTTGTAAACAAACCATGTTCTCACATCAATCTCTAATCGTCTGAACTTTAATTACTCTTGATTAGTAACTATATGTTTAGTTTGTTTTTAACAGTTAAACAGGCTTTCTTACATGCACATTACTGTAGTTGTTTGAGAAACTTTTTAACCAGTAAGATTGGTATGACAACATACATGTAATGGTAAACACTAGTTAAGCAGGATTTTTGAAATTATTCTTCGTATACATCTGGTGCGTGAATTTTGGATTCATAACTGTTAGTCATATTACAAAATTATTATTTGGTTGATAATTATATTAAAATTACTGAGTTCAAACATAAAAACAAGAGTGCTCAATGATGTACAGATGAAAATTTTTTTCTACCATTGAAGTTAATATGTTAGCTTTGTTAAATACTAAATACTCAATCCCATACAAATAAGTCTTTACATAAGGCATTATATATATATATAGAATTGTATACTTGCTTATTTTCATCATCATCATCTTTGTGTATCATCATTATTAATAGTTTATTCTCAAGCTTTGAAAAATGATGCATATTTTTTCAAAGCAAACTACATACATACATTAATACATAAACTTTATTTGTACTCGAATTTGAGAGTAGCTTTACAGAAACTAATAATAATTAATAATAAAATTAATGATAATAATAATAACAAAATTAAGTAAAAAAGTCAAAACTTAGTCAACACACTTGATTTGGCAACTGTTAACTTCATTTAGGAAATAAAACATGCTCTCCGTGCCTTCATAGAATGGTGAAAGCCAAGGCGAACGTTTGGGAGAATTCGAGAGCAGATCATTGCTGCGCGAGAATTCTCACAAACTGTACGGAGATTTTCACCAGGCTATGAAGGCACGGATAACATGTTTTATTTCCTAAATAAAGTTAATTGTTGCCAAATCAAGTGTGTTGACTGAGTTTGCTTTGAAAAAATTTGCATCATTTTTGCATAATTATTTTCCGTCTAACAAAGAGAAAGACGATATACGAAGTACATACACTGTATGTATACTTTAGTTTCTTTGATGAATTCAAACTGTAAATTCTCACAAGTTCAGAGAAAGAGCAAACCACATTGCTCTGACGTTATTTTCAAGCTTCATGGCGCTATGAAAACACACTTGTAGACCAATCAAAACGCACATACTATCCAAATTATTTTATAAAAAAAAGTGAAATGTTTGTTAATATTTATGTTTGAAAAGTGGAACTGCCAACGAATGCTCCATTTTTTAACACAATGTAATTAATACCATTGTTACTATCCTGAACAGATATCTGGTATAGACTGTTCAAATGTCATGCTGCATATGGGATCAAGTGAGTAATTTCTTTTTTAGTGATATTCAATGAAAACTTTGATTTAAGATATCTACTTTATTATTATTATTATTTTTTTACTTTACAGTAATCAGCATTTATATTCCTTTGCTGGGTATTTTAACAAAATAATAATTAATATTAATTATTCATTTATTTGATATTTATTTTGTTAAATTACTGGAAATTCGCTATGACTGATTAGATTCAAAGATATGATATGTAGATATAAATTATATGCTTTTAATGTACCAAGTTATTTTGTTTTTAGTTCTGTCAACTGAATGTTTATTTTACAGTTTATGTAGTTATTTGCACTTGATTTTAGACTCGTACACTTGATATTTTTAAAACTGTGGACGGAGACTTTTCACCTAACAGACAGAAGTCTCCAAGGGCCTTAGAAGGTTGAACACCTTAACTGCATGTGAAGACACTAAAGTCTATAGATCTATTTGCAGATATTTGAGCAAGGGGAGCTAATCCCCAATTATTTCAAGTTCCTGAGTGTTAATGTGGCTGGGAATCGAACCCAAACCTCCCGTTCAATAGACTGGCGCCTATTTTTACCAGTGCAACTAGCCTAACCAGGCGATATTTGACACAAAGGTTTAGTTGTCAACAGTACTTGGGCCAGAACTCAACACGAGCATCTTGCTGGACTTTCCAACAATATACTGCTATTAAATAATTTAAAGACAATGTTGTTGATAAAGAAAACACTGATGACCAAAGTTGATTTTCTTATGGATTGAATAAAGACTCATCAAATGTGCAGGTAATGAAGTGGATGACGAGGAGGAGCCAGATCTTTTTCAGTGCGGTCGTTGCAAACAAATGTTCACAGTACTACAGAAATATCTCAGGCACAAAGCTGGAAAAGGTTGCTCCCTCTTTCAAAGCAAGGCTGCATCTCTTAGTGAAGCAAATGAATCCCAGGTTTGTTTTAGCTTAAATTTAACCGCTTTAAGTGCCCGAGAGGGTAGAATGGAAGGGACACAAAAAAAAAAAAAAAAAAAAAAAAAAAATGAAGCCGCAGACACAGTTGTTGGAAAATAGAAAGTAACAAACCAAGAACTTTGCTCAATTATATTTTTAAACTTTTTACATCATCGGGCAACTTTTCAAATTTAAACCCAAAATTATTGTAAATTTTTAATTTTAATTTTTACTGGAAAAAGTCTCCGATATAACTCGCACACTTCCAATGCAGGTAAATAACATGAAACCAAAGCTGGAAAATGTCGTTTTTACTTTTAACCAACGTCTCAATTTTTACAGAGCGAATCATTCCAAATTAGCTGTAACTTTCTGCATTAATATAATTCATTGAATTTTCGACATTCATTTACATGCTAAAAATTTCCGAAAGAAAATTAGGTTAGGAACTTGAAATGTTGAAACATTTTGAACACGAGGCATTTTTTATTCAACTTCTCTCGCAAGGGGTTGTTACATGGCGCGATGGTTCCTGTAAATTCGTTAAATTTTACTGTGTTTACCTTCCTTTTTTTTGTTAGACCTTTCAAAGTTCTGCTGTGTATTAATTTAACAAGATCTAGAATATAATATCTTCTTTTTATAATCCTTTCAAAATTGACAGAGTGATTCTAGACAAACTGGAAAACATAACCTGGCACCAAAGGTAAGATTGGGACTCTTTTGTAATTTAGTTGTTTGGTTTTAAAAATTATTAAATGATAAAATTGTTTAGTTGCTTAGTTTTAAAAATTATTTATGATAAAAATGTTTTCTGTTAAGCTCAGTATAACAACTTGAAAACAAGTCACAACAAGACATTTCCAAATTTTAGTTGCCATTCCAATTTTTCCAGTGTAAAATTCTAGAAAACAAAGTTCCTTTTTTTTTTCTAAATACTTAAGCAAGGCTGCAGTGTGTATTTTAAATGTCAATTTATTTCCGTTACAAGTCGCTTTCACGCACTGTGACTATATTCGATATGTTTGAAGAAGAGTATTTATTTCTTAATTGTTAATACATTGCGCTCAGAGAAACATTATATTTGGGGGTTTGTTGAATAAGATCTGAAGGAAACAGACTTGTCTTTGTATTACGTAACTGATTGTGCACTGTACCGAGATCGTGCCGTCGCAAAGACATTTAGAATTATGTTTATCTTTAAAACTTTTAATACAGTTATCTAGTCTGCTAATATTTTTACAAGTCAGGTGGCCCACGGAGCCGGCGCTCATCTCGCTCGTTATGGGATAGTGGATGAGAGTTGAGTTAGCTACCTTGGAACAGCAGCCAGGACTCACAAAGTTAGTCAACGGCATTTGAATCAGTGGCAGAAAAAGCAGAAATGTTAACACTATAGCCAACTCTGCCGCCTTTAGGAAGTAAAACTCGGTCATCAGTGATACACGGGACACTAAATTTATAAACCAACCAAACATTGTACCTCGGCACCCTCTTGTTGATTTTCATCTTTCTTTTTTCTTTCAGACTTTTGATGCAGCTTTGGAAGTAAACCATTTCCTAAACAGTACAAAGCGCAAGCATGACCGTAAAGGAAGAGTACGGCGCATTCCAAGTATGTCGGAAGTTCTCACTCCTAGTCCCACAGCTCCCTCAACGCCACCCGCTCTGTTGCACCAAGAAGATCAACAGCCCTACAGAGTGACACCAGACTTTCATACCAGCGGTGAATCGACTGTGAATGGTCTCCCAGGTGATAGGACCACTTCCCCGGAGTCCTGTAATTCGCAACGATCTAACTCCCTGAGCCCTTTATACTGCAGACCTACCACCTACAATTCTGTTAGTCGAGGCACCTCGACAAGTAACCCTGAAAGTGTCCCTCAAACTCAAGGTTCTCCTGTCTACCAAGTCCCACAGCCATTATCCCAGCCTCCGCCACTATTAAACGGCCCCATTCCCTCTCGGTTAAATCAGCCATGGAATGCGTCTCCTTTAGCAACTGGAACTCGAGCGGGAGAGGGTGGTGCATCGCTGCCGTTGCTGTTGCCACGTGCTGTTGCTGATATTAACAAAATTCCAATGCGGCCAATCGATGGACCAATAAAGGAGCTCAAAGAAAGAGGTGAGAAACTGTTTGCAGTAATAGAATTTGGTACATAAAGTATGCGATGCCAAATGAGTTTCGTCCAATTGTTAATTTCTGGCGGGGTGTTTTGTTCTCATGGAAACGTTCAACATTTTCGCTCTGCTCACACAAAAAGAAGTTCATGATTTCCAGTGAAAGTAAGTAACAGAAAAACGAATTTTTTTTTTTTTTTTGACACCCGGATTTTTTTTCATTCGTCTATTCAAGTTACCACGCATATATGATACAAAAACATTTACCGCACAATTTATTCACCTCGCGTTGATCAGATTTTCAAGCGTAGAAGTTTAATTAGTGTTCAGTTTTGAAGTTAAGCATTGTTGCAGTTTGTTGTCTAGTTATTTATACTGTTACAGTAGTTGTTTAGTTGCGTGTGAACCCTTAAATGCACGAATTTCCAACTGGTCAAAAATTTAATTGGTTTCGTGTCCTCATAGTATAAGTATCGGCGAAGTCATCTGTTTCTTTTAGACCACTGAAAATTAGTTGTTTTTGATTTTTAGATTGAAAAAGTTCAGTTTCGCTGCATTACAACTGTAGTTGAAAAATGAAAACATTTTTTTGTTAGCGATTGCTTTTTTCATCTCCATTTTTAAAATTATATTAAAAAGAATATCACTTGAGTGTTTATATATAAGAATTTCAACTTTTCGTTTTGGAAACTTCCTCTTCATATAATAAAAATTTATATATCTTAATGTGTTTGGAGACGCTGTAAAAAATTTCCCCAAACTTGTAAACACGGAATAAACACAAATAATGAATTAGTCAAAACTGTTTTCCGTTAAAAGAAAATTCAAGTTTTTGTGATGAATGTCGTATTCGTGTAAACCCCAGTCCTTTCTCTGCCACGCGTTGTTGGGATCGCTCTCAAGGTACTGCAAACCACAACAGTTGCTATGTGTTCTTTAATACAAGTGTAGACATACTTTGTATAACTAGTATACGCATACTCGTATCTTGATAAAATGTTGATGTTACGTCGCCTCTGGGAGTAGCTCTTCCCAGGAATTCCGACCATGCTTTGCTTTATTAGGCTTTGAGTAAATCTTCCCCTATCATACTTTTCTTGTCCAAAACAAAAGAATTTCAGATACGGCCTTAATTATTTTGTTTTAAAACGCATGATATAACGTGGAAAGAACCAATAAAGCGACTTTATATATCCAAGTTACATTTCAATGGTGCTTTATGAAATTTTTATTTGTTAACACCATAAGAAAATGATAACAAAAACATGTCTCAAAACAACCTCATTACAGTTTTAAAGTCTTACATAACAATGATGTTCATAATTTCTCACTTTGTTCTTCCTTAAACGGTTTCTCCGTCTCTTTTTACGCGAGCAGCAATTATAGCTTATGTTTCATTCTGATACCAACTTTTTATTGTAAAAATGCTACATGATTGGAAATGATTTCAATTCAAGAGATTATGTTAACTAAAATACTTAACTAAAACAATTGCTTTGGACAACCTGCGCACCTAAGATGCCGGTGCAGTGTGGTGTTAGTGCCCATTCTTTTTTTAGGTTTTTAAAACGCAAAAGTTGGGCACTAAAATTAAGCTGCACTGCCTGCAGCTAAAATTTTCGGTACTTATAAGGGATATGTTTGTGTTATCCCTGGGCAGGAAGACCCATAAAACAGCGAGTAACTGGCCTGACTGAGGAAGAGCTTACTCAAGAGATCATCGTTTCATCCGGCCAGAAAATATTCCGCTGTAAGAAATGCGACAAGGAGTTCGCATTTTCCAGTAGACTGAAGCGTCATTTATTGGTCCATACAGGAGCACGTCCGTTTGAGTGTGAAATCTGCTACCGACGCTTTACCCAAGCTGTGGATCTCAAGAGGCACCTGTTGCGGCACAGCGGACAGAAACCACATGTGTGTCACTTCTGTGGTAAACAGTACACGCGTGCTGACAGACTCAAAGTTCATCTGGCTTCACACACGGATCCAGGTAACAGCACTAAGCCATACATTTGTTCTAGGTGCAGTAGAGGCTTCGATGAGGCAGAACAACTACAAACTCACACTTGCGGCCCAGACGAGGCGGATTCTTTACTTAGCAAAACAAAGGACACAGAAAGAGCCGTAGTTGGGGATGGGGAAAAGTTGGAGCTATCACTTTCTCCATCTCAGCAACTTTCCTTGGGTAATAATGTAACTACAGGGTTGGCATTACAAGAATCTGTTATAGTTCCGCGTTTATCCGCCATGAAAAATGAATCGTCTGCTTCAATGGCATCTGGAGAGAACCCAGTAAAGCCATTTAAGTGTGATGACTGTAATGCATCCTTCACCAAGTCGACGTCTTTGAAATCTCACAGTTTGAAACATTCAGGCGAAAAGAAATACAAATGTGAACACTGTGCTAAAACTTTCTTCAGCTCCAGCAGTTTAAAAATTCACGTGCGGGTTCATACGGGCGACAGACCATTCAAATGTAAGGAGTGCCCTAGAAAATTTAGTGACCCGTCTAACTTCAACAAACACAAAAGATGGCATGCGAAGCAGAAAGGTTTTGGAGTGCCAGCGTCACGGCAAGTTAGAACATCTCAAGGTGAGGAGGATCGAAGCATAAAACGACGGAAGCTAACCCCAACGGAGAGCACCCCAAGCCTGGTTCCAGTGTACGGCACCCGTGGGAGTGTTATCAAGAAGGAAGTAGGTTTGAACCGTGAACCAAGTGAGACTTTGTTTCATCCTTCTGCTGGCACAAGTAGTATCGTCTCAGTATTTGGGAATCGAGCTGATACATCAAACACCGAGACTGAAACTAACCGTGAACCGAACGAAAACTTATTTGCAGTTGCAGAAGACAAAGAAGTAGACGAGGATGGCGTTCCTTCGGGCTTTGCCGCACCCGAGGCGTTGGTAAGTATGGACACGTTTGAGTCTGCAAGATTGAACAACTCCGAGGGTAGTAAGCTAGACTAGTAACGTACAATTTTGATAGCCTTAGCAAGGGGTGGGTGTGGAAGTGAGGAAGGATGGCTTGGATTGGGGAAGGCAGAAAGTGTCCAAACCAAATTCAACTGACATTAGAATGCGAACTTTTGATTGTATACTTAACACCTGCGTTTCCACTCTAAAGATTTGGAACTGCGAGAATTGTGATTGCAAATTTACTTTTTGTTGTGACACAATATAGTTATTTTTTTTGGTCACAGTTTTTTGTTTTTATAATATGTACTTGAAAAAGTATATTTTTTACATTTTAATTAAATTGGAAATGTTTGGAATTACATTTTCTTAGTTTCGAAATTAAAAAATGTCCGTCACCAAAATCAAGATGGCGGCCTTTCGACGTCATATATAGGTCATTGGTCCGCAGTTTTGATTCCAGTAGTCGGGTACCTGTCAGTTAGCAGATACAAAATGTGGAATAACTTGTCCAATAGGTTCTTTCTGCCTTTCACCGGTCTTAAAATTTCTTGATCTTTGTAGGGTTCATTTGCAATGTTAGCACTGCTACGCATAAACTGCTTCTAAAAGCTAATAAGGATAACTACATGCATTTGGCACATATCATATTTCCAGTCATTAGCGGCAGTAATTCCATTGTTGCCAACCGTTTGGTTCAATAGCTGCAAAGGCACTTAATGAGCTAGGCATACTTTACTAATTTACAATTGAAAAATAGTTCTGACGTATCTGTGTGAAACCCATTCAAAATATTCTATCAAAAATTAACTCACGTGTGGTTAAAAATTTGTTATAACCAATTTGCTGCTTAAATTAACAATAACAGAATACAAGCTTTCGTACTGGTGAACGTGCCGTTCAACATCGTGTAACATTTGATGATCTATGGTTTCGCATGCTCAGAATGTAAAATCAAAGTAAAAATAAAGTGTAGGATTTCAGCGGTAACTTGTTCGAATCTAATCTTGTTTAATTTACTACATCGTTGAGCAAATCTGATTCCTCACGGGAGCTGACTCTCGTGTGACAATCTTCCAATTCCATTGCTAACGTCTTTATTGCTGGGTTTCAAGTGAACTTACTATTTCACCAAAACTGAGCGTATATTTATCTGACTGTATTTTATTTTTATTTCTATATATATATTGATACATAAACACACATAATATATATATATATATGCTAGGTATACAAGTATTTTGAAAATTATATCCAAACATTAAGTCTTAAACCGTGTATAAAGTGAATACAATTCTACTATTTTGTGTACAGGGAACAGATTTGAACATTTTGTTAAATATGTTTAAGGTAAATTTTAACGTTCTTATGATTTAAAGTTTATGGTTTCCTCAATACACCGAGTAAGTGCCGAAAGATACCTTACTACGGGAGGGAAAAACACAATTCGATTTACTCGTACTTGTTTGATAGTATGGCTCTAACTGATATTTAAGATATCTCCGTACAATTACTGAAAGAGATTACTAGCAGATTTGCATTGTACTGATGTAAAAGTTTCATTAATGAATTTAATATTTTTATATTTATTAACCAGCCTGGAATTTTGCGAATTATTTTGATCAAATTTTAAGCAAACACAGGTGGGAGAAGCCTTCCGCCCACCTGAAACCAAAATCTCCTCTATTTGGCATCAGTTTTTTCCTATTCCAGTCAAATTTGAGACGGTACAGTTAAAATTATTAAGTAAATTAGACAAACTGTGGGCCATCAACTTTTTTTTTCCACAAAAGGCTTAAATGAGGAAAAAACAAAGCATGGGTTGTATATCTGTACATGTATGGGTATTATGGTTAACGTAAAGCCAATATAAACTGTCACTAGCTAAAGCTTTGCAGAATGCTGTTAGTTGTGATAAAATCAACACTATAACTTAGAGTAAGACTCTTATGACATAAATTTAGCTGACGCTTTCAAGGTCTTTGTCGTTAGTTATTAACCCTTTCAGTTCCAGTTGTGTTGTGAAATTCTCCGAACTTGTGTCCATACTTTTCATTGAACAAGTTTGAGAGAATCTTAATCTTCAGTAGTTTGCTTTGTTTGATCAATTCTCATTTTTTCATTTCCAAATATCTTATTTTGTATGTGTTATGTTGGGAGAAGTTGGGTGTTGATAACTGACTGGGACTGAAAGGGTTAAAGCTCATCGATTTTTAGCTTTTTTAATTTGATGTTGACAAAGACTTCTTTTCAAACGAAGTAGATATCCTCCCTTTGTTTATCAGTTTTTGGCTGTATTCAGACGAGAACACCCAGATTTGAAGTTGATATATTCTATGGTTTGTTATGTTGGCAAATCTGAATTCAATCAAGAGTGTTTAGCTCCGTGACAAACTTCAAAGATGTGCAATTATCTACCTGTGCTACTAAAACCTAAATTTATAAGTAAAACATTAAATCAGTCAAAGGTCATTGAGGTAAAGTTGAGCAATGCCCTCTTATGATGAACCTAAGAAAGCCATTTCACTTCAGAGAATACTATTACTAACACCTTCAACCTTTTCAGAATCTAGATATTTTTCATGCAATTAATTCTTTTGTTGTTTGAGTCTTAAAACATAAACCTTTACCCAAATTATTTAACCTTTCGGGAACCTATAGGTATTTTTTTTCATGCCTGCAAGAACTAATATATGTTTTTACAGGGAGTCCTTCAAAAGAATACTATTACCAAAACGTTTAACTTTTTCGGAACCTAAAAATTCTTTCATGCAAGCAACACTTTTGTCCAGACACTACCTTCAACAGAATATTATTACCAAAAGGTTTGACCTTTTATGAACCTAGTTATTCTTTTATGCCAGTAATACTCTTATTCCAGACAATTCCGTCAGTAGATTACTATTACCAACAGGTTTGACCTTTTCGAAAGCATGCCAGTAATACTCTCGTTCCAGACAATTCCTTCAATAGAATATTTTTTACAGAGGACTCCTTCAAAATAATACTATTACCAAAACGTTTAACCTTTTCGGAACATAGGTGTTCTTTCATGCCAGTAATACTCTCGTTCCAGACAATTCCTTCCGTAGCATACTATTACCAAAACTTTTAAACTTTTAGGAAACTAGTTATAATTTTATGCAAGCAATACTCTTGTTCCAGACAATGCCTTTAACAGAATACAATTATTAAAACGTTTGACCTTTTCGGAACCTAGGTACTTTTTCATGCAAGTAATACTCCTTTTCCAGTCAAATCAGTGAATAAAATATTATTACCAAATGTTTGACTTTTTTGAAACCTAGTTATAATTTTATGCAAGCAATACTCTTGTTCCAGACAATGCCTTTAACAGAATACAATTACCAAAACGTTTGTCCTTTTCGGAACCTAGGTATTCTTTCATGGATATAATACTCTTGTTGCAGAAAAATCCGTCTATATGATACTGTTACCAAAACGATAAACCTTTTCCTTTCCCGAGTATTTTTGTTTTATTTTGTCTATGAATCGCAATACGAAGTTCTAAAAATACATTTTTTTCGATAAACTTGGAATTAACAAATACATAATTTGTCAGCACAGGTGATCGAAGCTTTTCTTTCTTCAAATCTTCATTTATAGCCAAAGGTTCAAAATAATTCATTTGATATTAAAATTAATTGTACCCATAACATTATAACATTTAGTGGCCAATAAAAACACGTTTTATTATAGACAAATTTAATATTAGGTTACTGGGGTGAAAACTTCCAAAAGTTACCGTTGTAAAGTATTGTAAAATTTCTTGTGACAATAAAATACTCGATTTAGTTGATAAGACTGCTAGGACAAATGGATTACAGGATAACAGCCGCGGAGCCAATGGTTAACCGTAAAGTCCATTAGGCCGAAAGATCTTATAGGATTTTAGTATCACACAGTTATATTCACTGTCATCTTTGAAAGAAAAACAACTTCAGTAGTGTAGACCATCGGATCAAAGGAAATGATTTAACCCATTAGTTGAGTGATATTATAATATTAAATATTGTACCGGATCTGTAGCTTTTATCTTGTGTTAGCCTATTGTTTCTAATTTATTTGTTTCAGCCAGTTTTTTGATACACTAGAATAATTAACAAATAGTCCCCCAAAGGGGAGGTGAATAGTGTTGGATATAAACCGAGACGCCAAGCGTCGAGGTAAATATGTCTAGCGCTAGGCGCCAGCCCTGAGGGGATAGTTCTTTTAGTATTTACCAAAATAATGGGATAAAAATGCACTTTATTTTCAAAGAAACAATACAGCGTAAACCTTTTCTCTATTTTTAGCAGGCGAACTTCCTGTCATTTTGACTTCCGCCTCCAAATTAGCTAATAGTCTTGGATATTGCGAGTTACGTGAGCCAATCAGAGCTCGCGAAAATGGATATCGGTTTCTTTGGTAAATACTATAGTAATATGGAGCTGACACTGGAGCAAATGCTGACGCAGTCGTCAGCAAGTTTTTGTTACGTTTTAATTATGTGAATTTCAGAACCATATAAAGTATTAATATTCACTCACGGTGTAACAGGAAATTACTAAATAAACACTTTTAAAAAGTGATTGGATTACGCTTTATTGATTAGTTAAGGGATTTCTTTACAGCGGGTCGAGGAAATATCAGCGAAAAGCACTGTAAACTTTACTCTGGTCCAGAGTTGACGGCCTTTCTCTTGTTAAAGCTAAAATTAAGTTTCTCTAACTTGTAAGATAGAATATTAAATCAAGTTCTCAAATGCTTAGCTTATTACAGTGCGTGTATTGGAGTAAATTTATCATCCCTGTTTATTCCACCCCTTTCCATTTACATAAATCGTATTTCACTCTTCCCATTTCCCTCTTTTTTTCTTTACTAAAATCTACCTTAGTTTATTAGATTTCTTTTAACTTTTAAGTCTGCGTTTGCTTGGAAACCAGAAGTGGAAGGTACGCATAGTGTTGACGAAGGGTGAAGTAGACAACGCCAATTGGTGTGAATATTCTCCGCAGCAAAATGGCGGCGAGTGCTTAGCTTGCTAATTTCTGTCTCTGTTCTCTTAGAACTCTTCATACCATGTTCACCCTCTCAGCAACTTTTTTCCTGTGTGATCAAGTCTCGTCTTACATTTAACGCGTTAGCAGCTCCCCGGCCTGTATAGGTTATTACTATTTGTGTTATCTGATTTTCTCCAAGTTAATGTTCCAGTCACTCAAATGTATGTGGGACCCGTTATTGGTGTTTATATATAATGATATACAATTCTCATCCAAATTGCTATTGATCCGTATTTCGCGAAACAAGTGGAAAAGCCGGTGAAAAGTTGAGCGTGGCATGAGTTCGTATTCGCACACCATCGGTGTTTAGATATTAAACAAAGAACTTTGCCCTATCTTACTCAAATAAATAAAAGATGCACCTTTTCTTAAGAGCTCACTTCATCTTTTCCGCGAAGCTTTGCGTACAAACCTTTTAATGTGTTCTGTATATACCGTAAAACTTCGAACACAAGCCTATGGACTGCTGTTTAAGGCCCACGGATGGGCATCTTTTCGAGATGGGCTTCTTTTCGAGGCTACTTTTGCAAAGTATACAGGAGGGCTTATTTTCGAAATGATTGATGTAAATACAATGATTATTACCGGTACCTCTTAAAACATTTTCAATATTAAATTCGTTTTTATTGTTTAACGTATTGTAGAAGGAACATTGTTATGTACATCAACTTTAGTACTTATTAAATGATCATCAAAACCGTTCCAAGCGAAAATTATACTGACTAAAAAATAACTTCAGTAAATTGAATTGCCCTGCTGATTCTATGTGTTTGCAAGATAGGAAATACCATCAGAGCATACACCATTTGCAAAGGCATTAATTAAAAACAACACAGACAAGAAGAACTTTGGTTTAACCTACAGAATGATCAAAAGCCGCTGATATTAAATGATAAATGTGAACTATTTGGGTTTTTTTTTGTTTCTCTGTCCTTCTTTTCTGCCAATACTTATTGTCTCGGAAAAAGCCCTAGAGATGGGCTTCTTTTCGAGATTATTTTTGCAAACTCGGGGGGGGGGGGAGGTATGGTGGCGTATTTTAGAAATTTGCTTTGCAAGGTGAATCCTACTGGGCTTGTTTTCCGAGGATTCACGGTATTTACTAATTTAATCTTCCTGCTGTGGAGAGCACAGCGGTGGTTGGTGCAATTTGTACGGAAAGATTGAACGCAAGCCGGGCAAAACGCTGTTGATTTCTTCTGTAAGGGCCGATCACGGATCGAACATGTTGGTCAAACATCCAACATTGTAGGTTGTGTTGGACGATGTTTGATAAGTGTTAGATTCTGGAGTGTTCAAACGAATCCAACACCATCCAACAATGTTGCATTTTAGTACCAGGCACGAAATTATGACGTAGTTTGGAAAATGTTGGATGATGTGGGATGAAGAGTTTGAACAAAGTCCAACTTCATCCAACACCGACCAACACTATCCAACATGTTTGATTGTGCCGTTCAAACGTGTTAAACATGTTGCGTCCAACATTGTTTGATAATGTTTTACCAACACGTTTGATCCGTTTGAACGGGCCTTTAGCCGGACACCTTACTTAACCTGCAGCTTATTAAATGAGTGTTCTGTGATGGATTTGTGTTCCGTGACGTTTAACTTTGCAATACGTGGCTTCACGAGAAGCTCGTTGAACAAATTTGTACGTGTCCATATTGCGCAGTATCATGCAGTGAAACGAGCGATCGAGGCCATCGACGAATTTCAGAACGGCTGAAAAGCTGTCTGCACTGTTAACACTCGCACTTACTAATTATTATTGTTGATGCCAGAGGTAAACCATGTTCGTATCTTTCATCGGGAATTGCTGTTATAAATGAACCGGTTTTAGTTGATTTGCTAGTACGTTTGTCAACCTTTTGCGGAACGTAAATTTTAATATGCTACCAAGAAATTTTTTGGATATAGTATTAAATGTTCTAAAATGTAGGGAAAGCGCTTGAGTTTAAAATGTCTCCTTCGTTGTGTACGTGTTTATGCCAGCTGATTGGAGGTAAGCATGATGTACGCATTTATACTAATCAGGCACCACTTCTTATTTTTATTAATGCAAATATTACGATAAAAAAATGTCACTTTAAGGTCCTCCATTTGGTCTCAGAGATGTCTGTAAACGGAAACCCTAGCGCACGTATATTTTTCATTTTAAAATTGATTAGTTAAGTGAAACTATCTTGATTAACATGGCTTTGTTTGTAATTTGTATTGCAAAAGCTAACGCAGATAAGTTAGAATCCATTTTAATTTAAATTTCTTGACGTTTCAACGCCGTCTTGCACATTCAAACTCTATTGCAGCTATGATATTTTACTATGTCAACAACTCAGTAATCATTGGACCTATACCACACTCAGTTCTTAATACATACTCATTCTTTAAAATGACACTGGGCGGCGTCAAAACGTCGAGAAATTTAAGTTAAAAGAATTATAACTTACTTGCGTTAGTTTTAGCATTACAAGGATAAGTAAAAGGCAATTTAAGTATTGCAATATTTATCAAAAAGTTTTGCTGAATAAGTGCAAGGATGTAGCTGGTGCGAAAGGTTTCATCCTTATGCACCTACTTGTAACAACTGGGCCGCCAATGGTTTACTAATAGAGGAACAAATCACTTTCTTTTGCATAAAGAGGGCTTTGTGTTTCGCAATTCTTCTTAAAGCTACCTGACCCGATTTTTCGCAGCTTAGTAGCAGCTTCTTGCAAAGTGCTTTTAACGTAGCCAGCAATGAAGTCCCCAGTTTCGAGGTCTTGGATTTCCTTTTTTGGCGTAGTTTTGGCATCTTGAAACGAGTCATTGAGAATGGTAACAAAGACGTTTATCATAAGTATTGTCATTGCCATAGCAAACGAGCCAAGAAACGGAGTAGCAAGGATTGGGGAAATCGACTCAAGTCTCTCGTGAGCCATGTCACCTCCTAACAGCATCGTAAGATGATTCACAATGGATTTTGGCACAGACGAGTAGTTTAACTCGGACGATCCAAACAACAAAGACCCTGCGCTGGCGTAAGCTACCGTGATAATTGCAAAAACAACCCCATACGAAGCCAGGGTAAATCCGCAGGACCGCAAGCTCTTGAATAAATAGGCTATTTGGGCATTAAATCGGAAAAGCCGCAGAAGTTTTAAAGATATAGAGAACATTACAAATGCCAGGAAGGAATCCTCGATGCTTGTAAGTAAAGCTATTCTGTCAAAGCTTATCGGGGCATATGGATTTGCTTGCACTTCTTTGATGATTTCGACTGTTTTTATAGATTTTATGACAAGTATCACATTGCTTACCACTGTAGTTAGAATAAAGAACATCTCTAGTAGGTTCCAAGGTGATTGAATGTAGTCTTTCCTTTCTTTATACAATTTTCTGCTCTGTCTTATCAAGCAAAGTAAAATAAAAAGTGCAATAAGACTTTGACAAAACCAGATGAGAGCATTTTTTAGCTCATCAGTTGAGCCGTGGACAGTTAGGGGCTCTATCACTCTAGTTCCTTCTATCGCTCCACTGGGTAGGTACTCAAAAATAATCCTAAAATTCGAGAAGAGAAAATGTTTATTATATTTTCATTTTGTATTTATGCTTGCCTGTTATAAGATGTAAGTATTCACTGCTACATAAAACTTTTAAAAGCCCTTTCACACAGCACGGAGGATACCCTTCGCAACCGTTTTAGTGTCACTCGTCTTACTCCAAGGCAAGGCGAGTCACGCTAAAACGGCTTCGGAGGAGACTAAACGGAGGATATCTATCAAAAGTATTCATATATATCAAATTTAAGGGGAATCCAGGATTTTTCAAGCATTTTCAAAATATATTTCAGGAATATTACTTTATTAAATGCTAATAATACGACAAAAACAAAACATCCAAAGGAAACAATTTTTCCCTTTGAAATGGAAGAAAAAGAAGGGAACACAAAAAGAAATCATTCAGGAAAAATTATTATCTCTTTGAACGTCGCTTTGTTCAGTAATAACCTGGGCTGAGTTGCTCGAAGGCTGGTTAACTTTAACCCTTGGTTAAGCAGAAATTTCTTCTTTAAGAAAATAGGAATGATTCCTTGAGAATACTGTTTGAATTTCCCAAGGCGAAAACTTGTTAATCCCAAAATTTTATCTCATCCTGCCCTGGAAGGTTGAAAACAAGAATATGGGTGAAATATTTAACCCTGGGTTAGTGCTAATCGGCTTTTGAACAACTGGGCGCTGATGAATAATGAAAAGCTATGCGATTGATCCGGACAACTGTGATTGATCCAACTAACCTGACAAAAGCAAACAAGTTTGTAGTAGGTTCGTACAACATGAACTCCACGAATAAAGCCCTAGTTCGCCTGTCAATCCAGTTGTTATACTGCAAGCCTTCAAGTACTAGCTGAGCGGTTTCTAAATCGTAACCAAGATCAGCTATGAAGCCTCCGCCAGAGTAGGTACTATGCGTTGTTGTCACCGTAAGAGTTCCAAGTTCACTAGCCGTCTGCAAAATTTCGTATTGCTAGTAAGTAACATATTAAACAAGAGAGACAGTGTTTCATCATATTTCCAAACACTGAGAAGAAAGTTGAAAATACGACGCGTAGATTAAAATCACATTTCCAAACCATGGTCACGGTTATGATTTCTTTTGTTTTAACTTGATGAATTATTAATGAGTTTGAGAAGAGTTTTAATGCATGTGTAGGAAAAATGTTGTGGAAAGCTTTGCCATATGTAACGAAAATAAGTTATCGAAACCATTTTACGTCGGGATTCATAATAATCTTTTAAGGATAAGGTACACTTTGAAATGCAAAAAATTATCAAATTATATTTTTTGACAGAAAACACTTGTCCTGAAAAGCAGCTTTCAAAGTAAAAAAAAAAATTCAAATGCTAATCTGGTTCTTGAGATATCTTAAGTGAAGCTGTTACCGGAAGTAAACAAACAAGTTGGTGGTGTTAACTCAAATACGCTTTTTTCGAAACAAATTTTAACACTACATGCGGCTACATAAAAACTTACATCTCAGTCAGTTTTTTACCTATCGCCAAAAAATTTGGCACAATGATAGTTATGCGAAATGATAGCAAAGCGCACTCGAGTCTTTGTTTCAGTCCAAATGACAGCAAAGTGAAGGATGTTTGAGCACGAAACGAAGGTCTTATCAAGGACTTGATTAATTGTTTGAATATTTGAATCAAACAGCCCCCAATAGTTAATGCCATGAATGTGACTCCGAAGCCCATGGTAATGACTTGGTGAATTGCCCTTCGTAATCCTTGTTATTACGACTGGGGGGAAGCCCCCTAGCCACGTGCTTTTTTGAGCCTAGTGGCTTATTGGAGCTAGTGTTTGTCTCTGGTTCTGTAATTTTACATGGATGAAAGTCTGTTTGTGTCTGCCTGGACGGGACACTGATTCATGCTGGTTTGCTCCTAGCGACTGTGCGAATCACGCTGCCTTACGTGTAAAATTCATTCTTACAAAAGGGGATGCCCCTTAATGGAGCTTTAATTTTATTAGTTTATACAATCATCATTTTCTTTAGGACATCAGATGCAGTCCATCTATATAGGTATTCTTTGTTCAATAGTTCAACTTTTAATTATAATCCTTGTGGTCTCGCGAATTATCTGAATTTCTTTAATATTAAAAGATTATAATCTAAGATTACAAAAGGCGTGGTAACAATGGCTTACGCGATACGTAATCAGCTCCTCGCATCCGCTGTCTTCCATTGACGGCAAGTTCGTTATATTTGCTCTGCCTAGTAGTGAATTTTCACGAAAGGTATTCAATGAAGAATACCTAAAACAAACTGGGAAATGTTTACGAAGGTTTGGCTGCTTCCAAGTAAATAAGCACGGTTCTGTTGAGCAAAGACAAAATAATTATTGAAAAAGTTATCTTGGAACACCTCGCTTGCTGCTATCTGATTTGCAACTAGTGCAAATGTAACAATTAAAATTGTAACTTTGTTAGTCTTCATTTTTAGCTCATTCATGCGCATGCGCAAGCAATGAATGAGTATCCTGGGGGTGAAATGTTGACGTAAGTGGTTGTAGACCGAAATTTGTGGATGGAAATTGTGGACCGTAGACGGAGGTGAAAGTGTCCTGTGAGCGTGGTTCCATGGTAGAATATTTGACTTTGGTGTACACGGACCTGGTTCGAGGACCGTACGGACCTTTTTTTTATTTTAGTTTTTTTTTTCTTTTCTTTTTTTAACTTAAAATTGCGTATAATGCCCTTTTCTTACTTTGTAATACAATTTAATATTTCGAAAAAATTATGATTTAATCATTAGACTGTTTAATATTATTGTCCATTACATGAATGAGCTGGCTCTAAGAGCCCTTT
>JAOBBB020406217.1:0-17045 GCA_025331005.2 Zoanthus gigantus | reverse complement strand
CCACGTATATCTCGTAACCTGGACGTCGCTCTCTCATTTCGAACGCAAGTTGTCTGTATTTCGTCAACTTCTCTGTTCTCTTTGCCCCAATGTTATTATTGTTATTATGATTATTATTATTATTACTACTATTATTGTTATTGTTATCATTATCATTATCATTATCATTATCATTATTATTATTATTATTATTATTATTATTATTATTATTATTATCATGCCGAACAAAAACGTATGTGTGTTTCCGCTTACCGACAGTAGTTTTGATCACCGATCATAATTTTTTGTGAATTGATAAGTTGTACACCGTAGTAAGAAGAATTTTGAAACTGACGTTTGGGATTGTAGTTCTTCATCGGAGTGAATTGTTTGGGTTTCACCCCGACGAAGGACTACAGTCCGAAACGTCAGTTTCAAAATTCTTCTCACTACGGTGTACAACTTAAAAATTTATAAAACTGTTTCTGTAGAAACAGCGACGCAGCATTCCATTGATAATTTTGTAATGTTGTTTTGTTTTTTACAATTGATTCTTTTCACAGAAAAAAATTTCAGTTTCATGTCTTTATTTTTTATTGTAATTTACAAACTAACATTTTTAAAACTGATAAAAGCTTGGAAACAATTTGTTCAGTTTGTAACGTTCGTTGGGGAGGAACAAAAACACTTCAGCAAAGATCAAACTGAAAAATTACATCAAAGCAAAACAATCTCGCAAAAAAAGATCTTATATTAGAGAGGATATCAAACTCTTGAACAGAAAAGAAAAATGTACGCATACGTAACGGTATGTGTAATCTATAAAACGCGTTCAGACAGAACCGATGAACAAATATTAAGAGGAAGGCAATTCAGATCATCACTGCGATAATAATTTATGAAACGCTTAAAGCTTAAAAATGATAACAGCTCGGAAGACAGTTAATTCTCAACACAAACCAAATAAATTGTATTACAAGTAGTTAAATTTTACACCGTAGTGAATTGAGAAAGAATTTTAAAAAAACTGCATGACGTTTCGGACTGTAGTCCTTCGTCGGAGTGATTACGGTGTAAAATCTTAGCACTTGTAAAACTGTTTCTGTAGAAACATCGACGCAGCATTCAATTTATGATAAATAAATTGTAGTAAGATTAAAACTCCATACTGTAAGTCTGTAAACCAACAAAGAGAAACAAAAACTACGGTGTTTCGAGCTTAACCCAGATACCGATCGAAAGTCCAATAACATGAATGGCGAATCCGAAACAAACCATTAACAGGCCTGTTCACACGCCTATCAAAATATAGTTTGCCAAACCTCTAACGTGGCAGTAAAGAGTATTCCTATTGTTGCTCAGGCACAACTGATATCTTCTTTATAGACAAGATCTTGACAAACGGTAAAAGTAACTACAAACAAAAGATGGCGACAAAAAAAAAAAAACTAACAAAAGGTGAACTTAAAGCCTCAAAAAAACTCAAAACAATTATAAAACTCATCCTTAAGTTAAGAAAGTCGATAAAGGCACAACCACATGCTGAAATCTCATACTCCGAAGTAACCTACTTAGACAAAACGATATGTAAAGACAAACAGTTTTATGAAAGGGATATTCTTGATGTGTCCACAGATTTCAAACCAACCGAAAAATTCCAGTTTAGGCATGTAATTTTCACAGTCAAGTGAAATGAAATAAAAAGCAAAAATTATAAGCATAAGTATTTACTGTTCCTGTCTTCAAAAAAGTGAAGGTAAATAATGGCTGCTAAACTTGCTGAAACAATGAACAAGACTGTAATAATTATTCATAAACCTTTTATATTTTTTTCTAAAAAAAGCTTTAGCTATCTATCAGTAACATCCACGAATCTGGAAGGCATTTCTGTATTTTTTTTCTCCATTTTACAGCGTTAACTATAGGTACGAACAGCTTTTTAGAATTTTTCACTCGGGTCAAAAACAACAAACGACTCAACGCACCGCGCGCGCGAACCGTTGAAAACCGCGCGAAAATACTAAAAGCTGATTAGTTCAAAAATGATATCACACATGTGTTGATAAAAATGGTATCGCCACTGGGGAGAGTGGGGATATTATTTTTCTCATCTTGCTACCATTCGGTATACAACTGTATTTCATATAATAAATATATTTAGTATATACCACACAAGTGAATAGTACTTTTCGCACACGCTCATTGGCTAGCTCGGAGGTGATAGGCCAAGTCCTATTCACCTCCGAGCAACAGAAGAAAAAAAAAATGGCTTTCCATTTCGCTTCGGTCTGAAAATGTCGCTTCGGTCTCAATGTCTTTGATCCGTTAGTTACTCAGCTTGTGTGGTATGTACTAAAACAATTATTTACCTCAGTAAAAGTGGTGGATATCCACCACTTTTGACTTCCACTTCGGTGAATAATTGTTAAATATATATTTGCAAAATGAGGTACTGTACTCAATGCCTTTAAAAAGTTTACTTTGTTCTATCTTTTATACTAGACATGCAGCCTAACACTTCATATGAACAAGCTTTAAAGGAGAGCAGAGAAGCAAGGTATTCTGGAACCGTTTACAGTTGATATTATTTTAGGAAAACTATTGGCCCTGTATGTCAAACTTATTTTGCCAGTCGTTGTCATGTTAGAGTTGTCCCAGTTTTACGTCACTTTAATCATCTAGAAGCCTAGTGAGATATTTTCGAGCAGTAATTTAACAAAACTTGCATAGACTTGCAGGTCGTTGAACATGTTTTGTTTTGTATTGTATATCAATAAAAAGGAGATGCCTGTGTAAGATTTGCATAAGTGGATACCTTCTTCGTCATAATTGACTGACTTATAGCTGCACAATTTGAAGGTGCAAGTCGTTGAATATGTTTTGTTTTGTATATCACGAAAATAGGATGCCTGCGTAAAATTCTCATAAATCATTAAATGTTTTTCTTCTTTGATACGCTTGACTATGACTTAGAACTGCACCATTTGAAGGGAACTGTCTAAATCTTAGTAACTTGCACTTCTGTTTTTTTTTAATTTTTAAATTTTATTCCTCCAGTTCCTAGCTGATACATAGTTACTTAAGTATAAAGTGAAAAAAAGTAATATAGTAATACATAATAGTTTACAAAGGATAAAAACGCACAAAACAGAAATTACAACAATTTAATTGAAATACATTGTATATTGGAAGGAAATGAGAGGGGCACTGTTTCATTGAAGGAGCCCCAGAGAAGGAAAATAAGTGAAGAATTTGTGTCTTTTCATTATGCACAATTACATGTTAAGAGTGAGACTAATGGTAAATCCTTTACGAGCCAAGTGGCTTATGAAGCCAGCGCTTATATCCGGTTTCTGTAGTGTTAAATGGGTGAGAGTCTTTGACTCCCCCTGAACGGAACACTATTGTATTGCAGGTTAGCTCCCAGCAGACGCTGGTACTCATTTACCTACCTCAGAAGAATGGAAAGCTGAGTTAGCTTGGGGGAAAAGAAAGGTCGCACAAATATTCGAATCTCGGCAACGCCAAGGATTGAACCAGGGACCTTGTGGCTAGAAGGCAGAGATCTTATTAACTGTTCCATTACGAAAACCCTCTGAGTTTTGTTTACTGCAGCATGGTTCGTTTAGCTGGTAAGATCGCTGCCTGCCGAGATTTTATTCGTTGTGTGACCTTCTTTTCTGCCAAAGGTGACTCAACTTTCTGTTCTCATGAAGTCTATAAACGAGTATACTCAGTATCTGGTGGGAGGTTATTTGGAATAAATTAGTGTCCTTTTAAGAGTGAGTCAAACACTCTAATCCACTGACCAGAAAACAGAGAAAATGACCGGCCTCATGCAATGGGCCACTTATGGGCTGTGCATTGCCTATTACGAATTCCAACCCATAAAGTTCTACTGCATTGTCGCCCTATGTATGTACAGTTGATGATCTTATAAGTAAAAGTTTTATCATATACATTTTGAAATCACCGGTGATTCCTGCATAATTTTTTATTTGGTCCAGACTGCATGATTTCAGCAGAAACAACTTTCTTTAGAATCTCTAATTACCTTGTTTAATTGTGTTTGTACGTGCACTCTTTTGGTCAACCAGAACAGAAAGGGCTACAACATTCAATCAGAATCAAGGAAAATACTAATACGCAGTGCTACTTTTATTAAAAACATCAAGAACGCCATAAGATGCAAGTAAAAATATTAATTGAACAAGTGGGTTTGAGGCGAAATTTTTTCCTCTCGTTTTCTTTTTTACACAATTAAAAAACTTGACACTTGAATCTCCCACTGTCCAATGCATTACAGTATTTTCTGAAAAACAATACTGAAGAAGTTTTTTCCATAGTAAATGAAGTCTTAACTGATAACATAGTTTACTCTGATGCACATCTTTGGAGAGCATTCTTTGGCTTGGTTTTACAAATCCCATGTCATACCCTTATTCAACACTATATAGTAACATTTTGCCCTTAAATCTCCATTACCTTAAAACCATATCTCTAATGATGCATGATGTTTTTAACAGTTTAACACCCATCTCCAATCTATTGACTAGCTCTGCAAAAAATCATCGCTACAACACCAGATTTTCTGCTGCTAGTAATTTCTATATAAAATCATCGAGGACGGACCATTTGAGAAACTCATTTTCACGTTTAGGTGCAACATGGAACATCATTCTCGAAAGTATTCGATCACTATCAAGAAAAAAAAATGAATAAGGAGCTTTTACATGTTTTAACTCTCGAGGATACCTATGTTAGTGTTGAAACCGTAATGACCAAATGTTCAAAACCTAAGAGATATATTTCTTTCCCATTCCTTTCATAGACTATGCTTTCTTTTTTTTCCTGTTTTAACTCTCTTTATTTGATTATATGACACACGGCCCTAATTAACAAACAAATGAAAATAGTAGGTATGAAACTATTAAAATTAATATAGGCAGGTGAAATGCTTGCTTGAGTTGTATAGCTTTGTAGAATAGATATATTAGATAAGGTTCAGTGTGTGTATTTAATGCTGCTGCGCACCTTGTCTCCCATACTCGTAAATACGACAGACCTACGCTGGTCTTAAAAGATCTTCATTGGCTACCTGTAAAGCAACGTATAATCTTTAAAGCATTGCTACTTACTTATAAGGCCCTGAACGCTTTGGCACTTCAATACATATGTGATCTCATAGTACAAATAAAACCAGCTAAAGCTTTGCGCTCTTCTGATAAGAAACTATTTAAAGCTCCGAATTTCAAGCTTAAGACTTACAGAAGCAGATCGTGTAGTTACGTAGCACCACATCTGTGAAACTCCCAGACGCCACACGGCAAGCACCATCGCTCGCGACATTTAAATCTAAGCTGAAGACTCGCTTATTTGACCAAGTTCTTAATATGTGATTAATTAGTTTTTAATAGCTTTGTTTATTACCTTAGTTCTCTTGGTTATTATTATTATTATTATTATTATTATTATAATTATTATTAATAGAACTATAACTAGTGTGTACTATATATGCTTGCAGTATGACTAACAGACCATCGCTCTAAATAACATGGCTTTCTCTTTTTTTGTTAACCAGGTTTTCAGAATCCAAGTCACAACAGAACAGCAAAGCTCCACCTAGAGGAATACAAACATCCACCTCAGGCAAGGAAAACAGTTGATAAATCTAAACTCTCATGTTATCATGCCATTTGTAGGCCCAAAGCCACAAATTTAACCTTGGAGGCTGATTTAAAGTCCCCCCTATAAAACCTGAGATGAAATCCTGGAACAAAAACATGGGATCAAAAGCTAGACTTAAAAACCTGGGAACGAATCCTGTGCTCGCAAACCTGGGATCGAAAACTAGGGAACAAAAACCTGCGATTTAACGCTAGGCTCAAAAACCTGGAATTAAATATGGGATTAAAAATTTAGGAAAGAACGCTGGACTTAAAAATCAAGGTTCGAGTCCTGGATTAAAACCCAGGATTGAATGCTGAAATCGAAGCCTTGACTTGAAAATCTGAGATTGAATCTTAACTTAAAAATCTCATTTCAAATCCTTAACTTGAAACCTTTGATTTAACCTTTTACTCGAAAACCTGAGATCGAATCATAGCTTTAAAACCTGAGATTGAATCATGGCTTAAAAACCTGTGATCGCATCGTGCTCTCAAAAATTGAAATAAAATGTTGGCTAGAAAAAAAACGGGATCAAATCCAAGGCTGAAATACCTGAGATCAAATCATGCACAAGGTAGTTGGCAAAATTGCGTTAGCCCAAAGGTTTTGGTCTAGATATAAATAGACAGTACTAGGTCGAGATTGTTCCACTAGTATTTAAGAAATAAAATATGTTTTCCCTGCCTTCACAGCCTGATGAAAACCGAGGCGAACGTTTGGGAGAATTTGAGACCAGATCAGTGAAAACTGTGGAGACAGTCGTGGGTTTTCACCTGCTCGAGAGTTCTCACAAACTTTGCCGAGGTTTTCAACAGGTTATGGAGGCATGGACAAAATGTTTTATTTCTTTTATAAAATGATTATTTTCAGTCTTAACAAAGAGAAAGACGATATACAAAGCACGTACTGTAAATTCGCACATCATTTTCGTACTTCATAGCGCTATGAAAACACACTTGTAAACCAATCAAAACCCACGTACTATCCAAATTATTTTATAAAATGAGTTAATCATAACACAGATGAATGATTATGATGTCAACATGTGATTATCTTGACAGGAGCAATAACAAATATTCCAAAGGGCATGGTAACGGATCAGTTTGGTATGATTGGCCTGCTTACGTTTATTCGCGCAGCAGAGACGGAACCTAACCTGGTGTTGCTAGCGTTAGGAAGTGATCTCACCACCCTCGGGTTGAACCTCAACTCCCCAGAGTATGCTAATAAACATTTAATACTGTTTAAATAAATCATGTCTTAGATCTTATTTTCCCGAATTCATGCTAAAAGCACACAGCCAGATCTGCAAACTTGTTCTTTTGTTTCAATCAGTCAATCCAATTTTGATCCGGGTTTATCCCCGTAAATGGGGATTGGCAGATTGACCCCACTCTAACAGCAATCTCTCCAACGCCCACTCTCCATCTCACTCAATTCAAAGCATCCTCCTTCTCCAAACCAACACTCTTGCTCTCCTTCTTCACTTGCGTCTTCCACGTCTTCTTTGGTCGTCCTCGCTTCCTCTTGCCCTTCACTTGAAACTCCAACGCTTTTCTCAACACATACCCGTACTATCTCACTCCATTCGCCTTTGCCATCTGAACCACTGTTTCCTTCAATCCCAACATCTCCATTAGGTCCTCTTTTCTCTTTTCGTTAGTTATTTAATATCTTAATAAAACTCACTACTCTTTTTATTGTACACACTGTTTCGACATTACTCACTGCCATAATCAGTGCAATTGTTTACAGATTCGTAAGTAAGTAAATATGTATTGTTGAACAAATTAGCACACAGAAAACAATTGCATTATAAAGAAAGCTATATATTTCCAATTTTCTACTATCTTGACCATTATTCCATATCACTTTTCAGTCCACAATCTTTTTGTTTTGATCAACCACTGAAAAACAGAAAACTCAAAAAGAGTATTGATACACAATGTGAGGTACGACCAGTGATTTTTTTCATCGCGTTGTAGTAATTCTTTTAAAAAAACAGTAGTTTTAAGTGGTTTTAAAAAAACTTTAAAGAACTTTTAAAACAAGCTTACGATTTTAATCTATTCGATTCTCATCAAGCTCAAATGTAACCCATGAATCTGTTTGTGTTACTGTTTTATTAGATTAACTCATTCTCCCACCAACTTTTATTTCCAGGAGTTTATATCATACATTTGGTTCACCATTCGCTGACAGTCCGTCCAGACCGCACGAAATCGGTAAGACCTAAATGTCAGGTAATGAGATATGTTGATATCAGTAGCAATAGTCGTGTTCCTTGACTTGTACCTTGTCATGATTAGGGTGATCCTTGTGATCTTGGGTTTCATGATGGTAATTTTGATGATGAAAGTGTTGGTGATGATGATGGGGTGATCGTGGTGATGGTGATACCAATAAGGTGGTGGTGATACCAATGAGATGATGGTGATACCAATGAGGTGATGGTGATACCAATAAGGTGATGGTGATACCAATGAGATGATGGTGATACCAATGAGGTGATGGTGATACCAATGAGATGATGGTGATACCAATGAGGTGATGGTGATACCAATGAGATGATGGTGTTGATAGTAGCGATAGTAATAATGATGATGCTTCGGAAAATGATAATGGTGGTGATGGGGTAATGACAGTGATAATTTTGGATAGTGATGGTGAGATTAAGCGATAATATTAATGGTTTTTGAATTGGTGATGACAGTAGTGCTGCTGATTATGGGGATAATAGAGAGCTTTTAAAAGCACCCGGCGTTCTTTTTGTCATGGAGGCCAACCGGAACTAAACTGTCAGCAGATGTCGCTTACCTGAACACGTCATACGCTCGCGGCGATCTTCACGGAGGCCTACAAGCCGCTTTTTACCTCCGCGTTGGTCTGTCAGAACTGCGAAGTTTTTTTTATCAAAGGAATGACTTCAAACACCGAACAAATCGTCAATAAATCTTTCTAAGTAAATAATTTACATACAATAACTTTAACACTGACTTTTGCTCCAGATTCTTGCAGTATTTTTAACCGATTTTACAATTTAAAGTTTTTTTACAACTGGGCTCTTCAAAGTAAGTTTTCGCGCCTGTTTACCCTGCGAACGTCCGTCGTTGTAATACGCGCACTGCTTAATTTAAAAATTCGCGCCAAAAACGCCGTTCTCGATCCAGTCCACTCACGGAAAATAGACCTCCGTCGTGAAGAAATATTCCGGTGCTTAAGCTCTCTAATGTTAGATAATTATCAAGGCGATAATAGTTTCTATATTAATGTTGACGATAGTTCTGCTGATTATGGGGATAATATTAGATAATGATTTTGTTTTTTATTTGTAGATTATCATGTTCCAGCGGAATACAGAATTAACAGTTATATTAGAGATAAGGTATTTTCTTTGCATTATTTCTATCTCGCAACAAGTTTTAGAAGTGTCAAAACTTGACTACAGTAAGTAGCAAAAAACGAACCATCAAATTATAGTCTGTGATCTTTGAGTTTTTCATACTCGTCTGAAGTCAGATTGTGTAAATTATTGGGTTTAAAGATAATTTAATGTTTACATTTTTGATATACTCATCCAGTAAAAACTTGAATTTCACTTTTGATCTTGACTGAAACTCAAGCCTTGATCACACTGAACCATAAAGTTATTATCTACTGCCATCACTGGCTGATGGTGATCAAGACTCTAGAGTCATAAGCTCAAAGGTAACATTGAAGTCTTACTCAGTGTCTCAGAAGATTAAACATTGAATTGAGTGTAATTGTGTTGCACCGTTCCAGTTGGCCCCTATAAAGCTGAGTCGGTACGCGGAGGATTTGCTATTTTACATCTACTACACCAACGGTGGAGACATTTTACAATTAGCTGCTGCAGCCGAACTGTAAGTACTCGAATGTGTTGGCCATATTCTTTTCTAAACAAACTACTTCTGATTAGAAACAGATAAACAGCCTACTAACAACTTAAGTATTATAGCTACAACTGCACCGGTCACTCACTTTTTTTTAAAGTGTATGTATTATTTGTGGTTTTTTTGTGTGTGTGAAATGCCCTTATAATGGTGGTAGCAAAAGAAAAATTCGATTAAGGTTTTCCTTCATGGTGTAATTTGCGTTTAAAATCACTTCTGGATTAACCTTGACCGAGCGATGGGAGGTTGTGACAGTGTTCAGTTTTACCGAGTAGGTTTGGGCATGAGTTTAACAGCCAACTTTGATCTCGATTTGTGGACTGGCTGGCTATAGATGATTTTGTGAACGCGCGGTACATTGGTAGGCGGTAGCCAATCTATCATTATGCGTGCGACAAAAAGTGCATGACTGACAGCATTGTTTTAGAAGACAGTTTATAGAACTGATTGTGTTTTCTGCATTTGGGAATTTTTACGAGAAAACGAGGTAGGCTCAAACAATGTCATACGCTGATTTAAACAATCAGTGTTGACAAAGTAGCTGTGTCTGTGGAAATCCGAATTATTGGTCATGCTCAACTGTCGAACGCACTTTCCTGATCTCTGATCATTTATTGCCTTTCATATAATTTTTGATATTCACTAATTATTTTTTTCAAAAAGAAATGAAAAGATTTTGAATTACGTTAAAAGTTGAGGTGAGTTTGATTTCAATGAATAATAGCAAATTCAATAAATTCGCAGCATTTCACTTTCTATTACAAACTTCTAGTTCTATTATAGTCTATCAACTAAAACTCATAGAGCCTGTGAAAGTAGTGCATGGTTCAAGATCTGCACCGTGTCCAAAGGGCCGATTACATGGAGCTTTTTCAACCCCAGGGTTGAACTTGTTTTAGCCTAGTTTGAGCTAGCCGGGCTAAAATTTCAACCCTGGGTTGAACTCCACAGCCCTTGGGTTAAACATTTTGCCAAGTAATCGTTTCAACCCAGAACTGAAATGTTTTGAGCATGCGTGATCGTGAGCGTCTTCCAAAACAAAATGGAGGATTGCAAATTTATTTGACGAATGTAAAATTTTTTTAGATGAAAACGAACCTATATTACTAGTAAAATGTTGTCAATAAATAAAAACGATTCCGTTGGGACAATGAAGACAAAATTAGCAATGTGATACAGTGTTTAGCAAATCAAAAATGTCAGTTCAGAATTAGTGATTTAGCGTGGAAAAAGTTAAGTAATACTGAAACAATTTTTCAGTTAAACGTTTCGGCCGCCATTTTTACGAATGTCCCACTTCGTCTCTCTTTAGTATACTTTAATATATACCATACTAGTTTGTACTGAAAAGAATAAAAATTTGTAGGGTTGAAGACCGCGCCCCAAACTTTCTATTCATTCAGGAGCTTTGGAACTTGGGTTTATCTATTATTTATTTAAAGAACACTTCCAGTTCTTGTGATTTGTACCAGTTTCGAACTAGGCTTCTCACAGTTATAAATGGAAATGATGACAGCCCCAAACAACGCTAATGGCTTCGAGTTCAGTCTGGCTATATCCGCACTCAACACCAGTTTCTACTTGCATAAACATCTGTATGAGGCTTACCGGCACTGTCATCTTGCGTGAGAACTGCACCATGTCCGAAGGGGCTCGCGTCGAATGTTGCCACTGTTTTCTTTTCAGAGTCGAAATATAAAACGAGATTGTTGTCGGTCAGACGTGTTTTCAGCTCGGTAAAGGAGTAATGTTGCTTGGATCCGCGTTGCCACGTTCTTCTTTCAATTTTCAGCTTTTTGAAAGGCTCAGTAAGTGTCGTACAGCCAGGGAAGACTCCCAGAAAACTCTGGGCCTTCTGGTGCACTTGTGGGAGTTGTGTTAGCAATAGTTTCAACTTTTTGCGGGTCGGCAGACATACCTTAGCTAAAAAGCACAAAAACCGAAAAATATTGTTTTTTAAGACAAATTTGTTATCTTTCAGTGTCCGTCCCTAGAGACGTTGAAATGTGGCTGCTAACACTCGGTCATGTTTTTATCGGGTACGCGCTAACACAATGATGTTGTCAAAGATATTCTTTACTCCGTTGACGCTTTGAAGGCTTGCTCAATCAAATGCCGCAACACCTCAGAGGATAAGAGGCCAAACTCTGCCTTTGCTGCAGGACCGACAAAACACCTCATATGCAGAGGCCAAATAACATGAACCGCCTCAGACCCTTGTGCTTTACGAAGCTTTTAAGATATCTTGACTTCGGTCTAAGCTCAATCTGATGATATCCATGCAGCATGAAAACCAAGCTTGGAGAAAACAGGTGCACCATTTACAGCATTCGTAATCTCATCAATTGTTGGTGTTAGATGGCGCTGCCGTTTCACTGCTTTGTTGGCCTTGCGTAGTTCACCACAGATAAAATAATTTGGATAGTGCGTGAACGAAAATGATGTAAGCAATATGGTTGGCTGTCTCCAAGTTGTGAGAATTTACAGTTTCATGAAAGAAAAGAGATTAGGCGCTTCGTATATCGTCTTTGTCTTTGTTAAGACGGAAAATAATAATTTTATAAAAGAAATAAAAGACTTTCCGTGCTTTGGCAGAATTCTCGAGCGGGTGAAAACTAGAACTAGACAGATTCTGCTCAGCAACTTTTGAGCAACTTCTTCGATTTTGAGCAACTTTTTTGATTCTGAACAACTTAAAAAAAATGTGCATTTTTCGAGTAATTTTTGTATATTTTGGCACATTTGACCACCCTTAAAGCAATAAATGGCAGAATGGATGCCTCTGTTATTGAGGGCACATTTGCTCATGCTATTAAACAGTGTTAGATTCCTTAATTTATTTGTTTTTGTTCCATGTTCATGAACGCAGTGACTGTTAAGATGACATTGTATTTCAAAGTTTAAGTTCATTTTGCCATATCATCACGCTAGGGGAGATTTTGAGCATATAATTTGATTATAATTATGTCATGCAAGAAATCAGAAGCCAAAGAAAGGAAGGCACCTACCAATAGAGGCACAATAAATAAGGTTATGCAACACCTTATGATAAGCCTTATGTTTGCTGTTTTATTTAGAAACATGGATATTGTTACCTTTGCAACTTTTAATATTAAGGGAGCTTAATTAACGAGGGCGGCGACGCCGACGCCGACGGCAAAAAACAATAGTAAATACAATAAATGCACGTTGGAATGCACCGAGCTGAGCTCCTGCACGGAGTTCTCGCTACAATTACAACGTGAAAAGACCTTTTTTTGAAGTTGTCGAGAGTACGAGGACGTAACAGCAAAAACTTTCTCAGTATTTGTTTAGCTTCATGAAGAAACATTTAATCATTTTTTTATTCACAAAATTTAAAGCAAAGAAACAAAACCCTAATGACCTTCACAAAGAAGTAAAGAGCGAACCAGAAAGGTGATTTTTCTGAACCGTCGTCGTTCGCGTTTCTGTCCTCGTTGCTTAAAGTCCCTAATAAGGGAGCAACTTTCTGAAATTTGAGCAACTTTTGAACAACTTTTTATTAAGGCATTTTAAAGCAACTCTTAAGGATTTTTTGAGCAGAATCTGTCTAGGCCTAGTGAAAACTCTCGACTGCCTCTTCGGTTTTTACTGATCTGCACTCGAATTCTCCCAAAAGTTCGCCTAGGTTTTCACAAGGCAATGAAGGCACGGAAAACATGTTCTATTTCTTAAAGGTCAAGCTTGGTTTGCCTGGCGTAAATGAACATACAATATTATTACGTAAGGGTTGTGCGCTTTTTGTGCGGCCATTTTTGGCAAGACCCATGGTGTCTTTCCTTTTCAATGATTAGCTCAGCTTCCCACATTTGAATTTCCATTTCCACTGTTGGCGTTTTCTCCTATATAATAGCAGTTGGCTAAAATTTAATCGGTTAATGCAATGTCGTATTTCGAAACTCAGAGTTTCCACGAAAGTTCTTCAGCGAGAAGCAAGTTGATCAATGGGCTCGCCCGTGTTGCTGTGCTTTTTGAAGTGATAGCGCCCATAGCCATATTGAATAATTTTCTTCCTTGAAAAATACTCATCCACCTTTACTGCCGCTATATCAAAATCATGTTCCTATTCTGAAAGTCCCTTGAAGGCCTCTTGGACTGTTGGTTCACTTTGAAACAGCAATAATGCTCTGATTTGCTTATTGTCTTTGATGCTCGCCAACGCACCGTAGAAATATTGCTCTCGCAACTCCTTCCACCTTTCTTGTTGCTGTGTCATCTTCGTAGCCAGATTTAATATAACATGCTCTTTATGTTTGAAGAATTTTATTCATCAACTTCCATTTTAGAGAACACTCGTGTGTTTTTCTTTCACCATACATTTACGTTGTTTTTTTTCTTCAAACTGGGTAATCTGACAAAATCTAGCGTGGTGACCATGTATTACACCGCATGCAGATGAAAATAGCGATGTATTTGCTTTACGAAGAAAGTGACCTCGGTACCTTTTTGGCGCGGAAAATAAATTAATTTCGTCTCATTAAACGTTGAGCCATAAAAAAAACTTCCTGTTGAATTTGCCAATTGTAAAAACAGCTATTTGTCAAATTTGCTTTCTTTTTTTTTTCAGTCGCTTTGGCTGGATCAAGAAATCAAAATGGAAATTAACGGCATTTCGGACAAGCAACCTGAACACTCCGAATGTATCTTTTTCGTTCGACGAAATTTACAAAGCAAAAATTTACCAGAAGTATACAAGAAAAAAAAAAGTTATTTATGGAAGAGCAGAATAACACATTATCTATTAGTCTGTCAATGTTCCGATCACATACTGCAGTCAGTAAGGGTAAAATTGTAAAAGCACTGAATGAAGTAATCATTCCAAGAACAAAAAACGAAATTCCAGTAAATTGAGATATCAGACCCTGCGTTGCTCATTTCAAAAATTGAATTATAATCGGCTTTGCTAAAGGTTTTAAAATGATTGTACGGCCTTTCTTACGCATTCTTCCTACTGCAACACAGCCACAGAAAAAAATTACTTTCCACGACAAGTCCATCAGAGTGACCCAGGTTTTTGAAGAAGATAAAATTAAAAACGAGCCATTAAGAGCAAGATAAATATCTAACAAACAAAAACTTACTTTTTTTCTTTCTGAATATTCTCAGTGTATGATGTCGTATCTGTTAACGCGATTCCCAATGTAAATCTTGTCTACCAACCTGACGGCCAATACTCTCTTCACCCAGTCCTTATGCAAACAGCATTGCAATGGCATTATGACGAGGACAGCTTTTGAGAACGGACATTTTCGCTTGTCATTCTTCAATACTAGTTTACCGCTGAAATAGTTATTTCAAGACCTAATTGTCACGACTTACAATCTAATGTAAAACGATTCAACAATGCCTACTTACAAATTCTCGTAAAAAATAAAAGGAAAATCTTCAGTTAAGTGTTTAGTATTTCATGTTGTAAAATCATTCTGTTACCTGTCAATCAAAAGACAAATTAAAGCAGCCAATCAGATTGAGAGTTAGAAAAGCAATTGAGTGGATTTACTAATTAAATTATAAATACAACAAAAAAATTAAAGTAAATTTGGCAGATTTCACCATCTCTTTGATTTTCACGAATAAAAAATGTTCGTACAGATTCAGGGAAACGAAATCAAGCTATTTCAAGGAGATTTTTAAGGATATCAGGTCATTTTACAAGGACCAATTTTTATTCATAAAACACAATATGCAGGCGACTTTGTATTGCAACATATTGAATGAGAACATTTAACTTCACAAAGAAAATTATAAAACCCCATCAATAAATTCACACTATTCGATCAAACATATGGGTGAACATCAAGTAAATATATATCAGACTATCCACAGAACAACTCCACAGCTGCAGTGAAGTTCTCTTCAAAGGTTTGACGACTCTTGCTCATCTAGCTGCAGTCGAACCAGAAAGTATCATCGTCCAAATGAAGACAACAGTGTGGATCCTGAACTATACCATCAGCCAGCTACAAGTTCAGTTTGGTGCAGGATCGCCGCTAAATACGTTTATATAATCGAACCTTTACAAGTTCAATATGGAATTAATTTGAACGAGTGTGTTTTAAAAAGAATCAAAATTGCGAGTGCAAATCAATTCCATATCGATCGAGTAAAAGGTTCGATTACATGGTAATCGAGAATTATTAAAAAAATGACGGTGAAAAAGCAAAACAATTCATGCGTGCACGGACAATTCGTAGAAACTTCTGCATTTTGATTGGTTTATTAGCTTTGAATAGATAATCAAAAGACTTCGAGTGCAATTTGGAATTACTGTGGTTCTACTCTAACCGTGGTCAGTCAACCCTATTTGCAACTTCGTTCTTTATTATGTTTTATAAAATCTTTTATCATTTCTGCAACAGGAACGATTTTAAAAAGACATTCAGTTTGTTTTTTGAATTATATCATGTCCAATTCTATTGTTTTCAATTCGCAATCTGATTGGCAAACGAAGTGACCACGGTTAGAGTAGAACCACAGTAGCAGGCCTCTTGTAATTTGAGCGTTTTGAAAAACTCACAAGTGCAATTAATTCCAAATTGAACGAGAAAAGTCGTATGGTTACTTATTAATAATATACATACCAAGAAAAGCACAACGTACTCAGCTCGCGAGTTCCCGCGCTCAAGTTCTCGTGCGAATTTTATTTACAGCGATTGGATGATCTTCAAAGATCAGTCGCTTCACAAATTCCAGTATCGCTTTCCGTTGTAAACAGTGAAAAATTTTTGAATTTTGTAATTTGCACTGGTATTACATGAAAATCGCACCGCTCTCGACCAATGAGAATCGAGAAAGTTTTGCACGTTTATTTTTAGAGATTTTGATTCACGGAATTACATATTTTTGCACAGAATTAGAAAGTAACTACACTGCTGTTGACTAATGAGAATCAAGTAATTTTTTCATGTATAGGATTAGTGAAAAAACTTTGTAATTTTTTTTTTTTTTTCGCTGGGCAAATTTTCAGAAGAAGTTGACCAAGTTGTTTGTTGCAGGCCGTGAACCAACTTTGGAAACATTTCGGTTAGTTTTTCTCCCAAAAGAATTTGTGAATTAAACGGTACATTCCTTCATAAATACAAATTTTTTGTTTCACACAATGGAGTTTCTGTATAAGTATGCCAGTTTAACACAAATGTTTAACAGAACTGTGCATTTAATCTGTTAATCTTCTCCACTAGAAACGTTTTGCAGCTCTTGTGAAAAATAATATCGCCACTAAAAACATTTCAGTCAGTTTTTAAAATTCATTTCCTTTTCTGCCAAATTGGCCTTAACTTTCCACAAATTTCTCGTAACTTCGCGGAAACTTTCCCCGTATTCACGCAGAACAGTTTACTCATCCTAGGGCCGTCAGGGAAAACGAATTGCTGGTTTTCACCTAACGTCATGGCGGCCATGTTGGTGTACTCTTAACAAAAGAATTTTGATTATTTCTTTTGTTTGGGACACCAACATGGC
>JAOBBB020406120.1:0-17048 GCA_025331005.2 Zoanthus gigantus | reverse complement strand
TTTTTTCTCGGCTAGCGAAATTTTAATTTCGTCTAGTGATAAGTAATTCTCGTCTAGTGAAAGTTTGATCTCGTCTTATGGAAATTCATTCTCACTTGGTGAAACTTTATTCTTGCCTAGTAATATTTATTCTTGTCTACTTATAATTTATTCTCGTATTGTAAAAGTTTATTCTCGTCTGGTAATTTTTTTTTCCACCACACTTTTGTCCCGTTTGGCTTGCCATAGTATCCCGCATCCAGAGCTCTGTGGTGCAGTGCTAGCTGTGCAAGCTGTGAACAAAATTTTTAAGGAGATAGATGAAGTTACATTGTACACCGACTCCAAAGTAGTCCTTAGCTACATTCAGAACGAATCCTGGCAGTTCTACATTTACGTCACGAACCGAGTCCAGCTGATTTGCCGCTACTCTGAGCCAAAACAGTGGAAGTAAGTTGAAACCGAAGAGATCCAGCTGGCCTCGCTACGCGTTGCCTCAGTACTACAAGCCTTAAAGGGTCAAGCTGGCTACATGTGCTCAATTTCCTCAAAGATCCAGACTCACCGTACCACCAGCAGCAAGACTTCAAGATGACAATGATCCAGAAGTCCGCAACGAACTAAAGGTATACACAACCTCTGCACAGAAACCCTGTAGTCTGAGAGCTGCGAGATTCAAGTGCTTCTCAAGCCTGGCCTCTCTGCAACACGCCATCACAAACCTTATTGTACTCGCGAAGGCATTCAAGCATTGACAAGAGCTGCAAACGGAGCTTAACTAAGACCTTGCTTAACAAAGTGAAACGTTTATGCTTTTCTCCAGATTCTTTTAATATCGAATGTAACAAACTCTGTACAATTTTGTCAAAGCTTCAATACTTAAGCAAGTTACCGACACTACAATACATCAGTTCATTTCAAACGTAAACTCCAACACAGTTGAAACTGTCAGAAAAGAAACATCTGAAGCAGTAAGAATCCCAGTCCCTTTCAAAGACCAGCAATCTGCAGAAATAAAACAACAGGCACTCCATCTGAGCGCAAATATTGCCATCCCTGTAACACCAATATTTACAAGCAAGGAAATTGGCCAAGGTCTTACAGTGAAAGAAACTAAACCTTCGTTAGTCAACAATCATTGCATTGCGATTTGTGTGTTACAAATTACTTCGGGCACACATCAGGACACCTTTATCAATGCGTTAGTGAACACTGACACTCGGTGATTGGGCAACATAAGAGAACTCATGGCCTTGACAAGCTAGCAAAAACTGCCAATCCAAATTCGATTCTCTACTCTATGAAATGCTATACATCATGGATATTAAGCCGAACGTAAATACTCAAAAGGAATCAATAAGTGTGAAAGTTTTCACTTGACATTCAATTTTATTGTGTAATAATTATTGTATTTCATCTTAGCATAGCACCTTCACTTTATATAGATCCATTTCAGTTATTTTAGCATTTGATGAGAGAATGGCGTTATGTTTGCGCCGCAACGTTGTCGTTTTTTAAAATCTTTTTGAACTTTCTCAATGGATTTTAAGAAATTTTAAACTTTTGAATTTAAAACTTTAAAAATTTGAACTTTAGTATAAAATAATTTACTCCATATTTGAAAACTTCATCTGGCCATATTGCAAAAATATAAAAACTGTAATTTTACTAGCCAAAATTTTAGCCTGGACTTGTCAGAATCATAAATGATTAAGGTTTGATTTATATTCTGTGCCTTTTTTATCATTAAGAATGTCCTAGACAAAAAATATAATTTTACTTTTATATAACATTGTTTGGTGCTTCGTGGTGAATTATCAGTTCATTTTTTAAGCAGTGTGAGTTGCGATCATTTGCAAAAGTATTATGAACTTCTACTTATCTTCAAATCGCTTATGCAAAAGAGTTGGTCAGAAAAAACCTTGCCATCAGTTGCAAAAAGTCACAAGCTTAAAAAAAAGCAGTGAATGGAAATCATAATATATAAATAAAACTGAAAATCATGTTTTACATTCCCATTTTTAGTGTATAAGGGCCATTTGAAAGAAAAGAGAATAAAGTACATCAAGTAGAGGAGGCAAAACACTTAAACCAATTAAAACAAGAGAATCAACATTAATATGTACAATGTCATATTCATAGTCCTTTTGTATTTACAGCCTATTGTACAAGCATTTTACATTGTTATATCCATAGTCCTTTCGTATTTTGCGGCCTTTTGTACCTTTGAGTAGTTCCAGAATTAAGAAAAAAGAATAGAAAAGATAATGGAAGGGGCCCAGCCAAGAAAACAAAATTTTGATCAATGCTGCGAAAAACACCAAGACCAAGAACGAATTAAAAAACAGATGAAAGAGGAGTGTCAGGCAACATTAGCCTTTTTGGCCAAAGTTGAACTATTTAATTCGGACATAAACAAATACAACACTTTCAATTTAATTAACGAGGATGAAATACAGTTTACAGATAGCAAAACAAAAGAACTAACCGATAAAGATTAGGACGACCTCAACTTAAAAGGTTTTACTTAAAAGACAAATTTATCATTTGAAACGAAGCCTGGCATGAAATTCCCATGAAGGTTACCTGAAATGTGCCTAACAAATATTGAATTGATAAAAGAATTAAAGTGCTAAACAAATACTGGAACCTAAAACGAACCCCAGGTGGGGCAGAGGGGGTTCAACAGGGGTTCGAAGATAGCTGAAAGAAACAAATAAAAAGGCTATGAAAAAAGGGTACTCTGGAAAACAATTTGACTTCGAGGGTAAAGCTCAGTGGAGATGAAACATTGGAAAAAGATTTAAAGTTTACATATATAATTCTGAATGAGAAAGACATTGCTATGGGAGAAAAAGGAAGTCATGTACTTGCGATTATAAAAAACAACGCAGGAATATGATAACCTTAGAAATAGTTTAAACTTGAGAAATGAAATGGAAAACCTCAAAGAAATACAGGTAAATCATGATCATCATCATCTGTTATTTCATATTAAAGTGCAGTGTCGGCATTGTCCACTTGAGTAAGCTGCCATCAAGAACTCTTGCTTGGTATACTCTTCATGGCTAATCGAAAGCCTGACCTCCATGCATTTTTATCCTGCGGGTTCAACAACAGCTTCCACTGCTTCCGGTCAGGTTCCGTCAGTTCCCACAAGGACATCTTCAGCCACCCAGGACCATGTCTTCCCTCCAGTGACAAATCACGAGTGCTCTTAATTGCCCCATTGGATCGCTCAACGTGACCATACCATCAGAGTCGGCGCTCTCTCAACACTAGGTCAAGATTCTGCAACTAAACCTTCTCCAGCAGATCACGAGAACGCAACTTTGACACTTCATCTCGCTTCACATGGCACAGCTCCCTAATCATGGCCCTGTCGTTCATCTGTAGGCTTAACAGACTTGGTTTGGTCAGGGGCCAAATCTCTCTTGCGTGGAGCAAAGCGCAGCACACACATGTGCTGTAGATGCGGCCACGTGTCTTAGGTAAGAGGTGGAACATTGTGAACACCGGCATCAGCTCTCTGAATTTCTTCCAGGCTGACTTGACCCTTGTGGTTGTCGCTTGGTCACATCCCCCTGCAGCAGACATGTCACCAAGGTAGCAGGAGTCTACTACTTCAAGCTCATCATCATCAACTTCGATTGTCTCCATTGGTCTGGCATCGATGGCACGACCTGTGCCTAGGCAGCGAGCATATCTAAAATTAGGATCCACAACAAGCCACCGCTGGCTACTGCCATTCTTGTGTAACCACATCTTGCAACCATCACAGTAGATGCTGCTGTTTCCAACGCCAGTGTAGCACACTCGGCAAGGGTGTTTGCCAGATTTATGGAGGATCTTGAGATCATCATCGCAAACCATCACTTTCAACTTCTTTGCATTCACTCACAGATCAATCTTTTCTATCCCTTTCTTCCAGGTTTGAAATCTCCGAACACATTCATCCAAGAAATAAGCAATCACAGCGAGATCATCCGCGTACAGGACCTCCCAGGGGACGCCCACACGAAATTCTTGAGAGAGGGTCTCCAGCACGATGATGAAGAGCAACGGGCTTAGCACTGAACCTTGGTGAACACCAATGCGCACTCCAAACTCCCCACTGAAGCCTTCACCAACACGAACCCTTCTTCGAGCGTTTGTGTACATCCCTTGTAGAAGCGAATGACACACTCCTCGACACCTAACTTCCTCATGGTCCACCAGATGACCTTCCTGGGCACTCTATCAAAGGCCTTCTCAAGGTCCACGAATGCCATGTAGAGGCCTTTGTTTGCTACCTGGAACTGCTCCTGCAGCTGACGAACTACAAAAATGGCATGGGATTTGTCAATGGAGACCATGGAGCGGATGACGCTGTCTACAATGCCTCCAGGACTTTCATGACTTGTTCTGTCAGCTTTAGCCCACGATAGTTTGCTCTGTCTAAAGCATCTCCTTTGCCTTTGTACAACCACAGAATAAAACTCTCCTCCCATTGGACTGGGACCTTTCCATCCTTGATAATTGAAGTGTACAGGTTGCGTATCAAGGTAGTTGCTTTGTCACCTGCTGCAGTTATCATTTCCGCTACAATGCTTGATGGGCCTGCGGCTTTTCCAGAGCTTATCTTAGCTATAGCATTCTCAACCATGTCAAGTGAAATGGGTATTGGTGGTCCTTTGAGTGGAGGCTCATCTGACAGGTGGTCGGCATCCCAATCGAACTCAACATTCAAGAGTCGCTCATAATGCATCAACATTTTCCCGCCTCATCTGGTTTGCGAGCCGGTGTATGTCACCAGATCGTGGATCGATGTTTTCGAAAACGGACTTGTCCGCTTCATGATGAGCGTGGTACACTGGTACATGGTCTTAAGCAGACTATCTTTCAGGTTTGCCCAAAGGCCTTCAGATTTGACACTTCCTACAACAGTAGTTTCTTCTTGCGTAGCAATGCGGTGGGTGAAGGACTCCTTGAAGTGTTCCCGAACAGCCGGATCCTTCAATTTCCAAGTTTTCAGCCGCTGGGTGAATTTACGCTTTGATGCGTGTGGGATATCCAACTGCACGTCACAAACTAGAAGATGATGCTGGGGGGCGCACTCTTCACCAAGTATCTGTTACCATACATCGCATGCACTTACGATACATGATGAAATCGATCTGTGTTGCTGCACCACCAGACTCATAGATCACCAGATGACTATCACCCTTCTTAAACCATGTGTTACCTAGTAGCAGGTCGTTGGCCAATGCAAATTCCAAAATCCTCTCACCGTCAGTGTCAGGATTGCGTATACCAAAACCATGCCCACCATGCAACTCCTCATAGCCAGTGCCACTACTGCCTACACGACTATTCCAGTCACCACATGGCAAGAGAAGCACAGATGCAGGGATTTCCGCAGTTACAGCACGTAGCTGGTCATAGAAGTTGTCTTTTTCACTACCACTGAGACCACTTTGTGGTTCATAGATAGATAAGATGTTGAGCACGCCCAAACCAACCACGAGCTTGATGAGGATGATCCTATGAGAAACTCTTCTCACCTCAAACAGCTTTTCGATCCATTTCTCAGCTAGGAATACACCAACACCGGCTGTGCCCTTGCTTATACACGACCAATACAGTTTGTATTTTGATTCCTTTCCTTTCACCATGCAGCAATGGCCATTCCTGTAGTGAGTCTCTTGAACAATGCAAACATCAATACACCTATGCGAGAGCATTTCAACCAATTCACAGTGACGACTTCTCAGGGTATTCACGTTGACTGATCCCACTCTAAACCTTGTCAGTTTCTTCGGGTGCTTGCTGGATTTGCCTACACGGCCGGACCCTGCCTCCAGCACCTGCGAGTCGGCCAAGCCCGAAACACTACCAGCTCTACGTTCAGGACGTTCGCTGGCATCGCCTATCACAGATACAAATGATTGATTAGCCATAAATGCTGATGGACGAGTTTCATGAGACCGCCTGTCCAAGGCTGGCGTCTAATTCAGCTGTATCTCGGCCAGCTGAGGGGTATCGCCATTCCCACACTTGAGCATTGCACCTTGCCATTGTCCTTCAAGAAGATCATCCGCCAAAGCCGCTTGACGTCAACACCAGATTCCACAATTTGTCGTAGATTGCTGGCAGCGCCTCCTGCCACCCAGGTTGTGGCAGCCCGTGACCATGACATAGGGGGCTTACGGGTATTCACCCTTGCCCAAGGGGTTCCCGGAGGCTCTGCAGCATTAAAGGGTTGCCTCACATCCCCAGCAGAGCAGCTTAGCCTTTGTAGGCTGCAGCTCTGTGAGAAGTTATTCTCCGGCTGTTTCATTGGATTAAAATTCCTTAAATAAAGATTAAAGACACAATTAAACCTGAAAGCTATAATTCTTTAATTTAACAATAACTCATTAAGTATTGTAATAACAAATATGGCAGCCGAGCAACTTAGCCATCAATTATCTTCACCTAATTTGTGCAGTAAAAATGTACTTTTCCCACATATAATCTTATGGTTAACATTCCATTAGCGGAAGTGTCAAACACGGGACGCCATATTAGTTCACACTCTCGAGTTGCTCTACCTTACTCTTCACCAACAATGATTTATGATTGAAGAGAAGCTTGCTTCGCAGTTTTCTTTTTTTTTTTTGCAGCGTCCAGGGCAGCACGACCTGACAGTTGAGAAGCAGTACCAGTTACCTCTGTTGTGCCACTGAAGGCTTTAGAAAGACACAGATTTACTATTGTTTGCTCAGAAAGGGCCCTTTCTACATCTCCAATGTCGTAGGTTTTGAATGACATGCGCAGAGCATTTTCGGTCCACATGGGCGCTTTGAAGTGTTTACACTTTTTCACAGCATTAAGAGTGGCACTGCCAATCCTTTTTAACAAAAGTTTTAAGAAGTCCACTCCAACGTTGGTAAAAGTAAAATGACACCATTTTGCTGAAAAATAAAGTATACAATTATAATGGTATTTATTTTCACTAACTGAAAGTTGCTAATCAAGCCCTCGTAAAAGAAATGTATTGCTTAACTGAATTGCTAACCAGAGATGCTAAGCCCTTAAATCCCCAAACATTATTTTAAAAACAGTATTAAGATAACGCTTTTCAAAATTGTATTGACTTCTGAGTTGGTGAGTGTTTGCAAAATTTTCTTCTTTGAGAATGAAAAACATTTAAAAACCATTTTTGTTAGAAACAAATACCACTTACTACAAGATAGGTAACTGAGCGATCCAATCATCACAAACTATATGTAACATTGTTAAAAGAAATGTAAATAAAGTGTCTTTATCTTTCTCTTTGTCGTATGTTCTGTTTACCTCACACTTGACCTTGATGTGCTACTCAGTTGCTACGATTTAAGCATTTACACGTAGCTGGCTATTTTTGTAAACGTACATTTTTTTATCCACTTAGGCCAGGTGTTTGCACGTAAACGCCGAAAACGATGCATTTTGCCAGATATTTTCGAAAACGCCAGCTATGCGTTTACGTGTAAACGGTCGAAAACGGATAAAAATATAGCCGGATAAAAATATAGCAATCTTCGTGTAATCGCTGCCTTAGTTAGTAATGCATGTTAGAATGAGGCTCTAATGTAAAGTACTTACCAGGAACTTTAGGATTGTGCACGGAGTTGATGCTCTCAACTACTTGTGCCAGCCAACACAAGTACTGATCACGGCGCCCTTTAAGGACACAAGGAACGAATGCTTACTTAAAGCTCTCGTTTTAAATTGCCTTTCACAAAGGGACATTTTGTTAAGTAGATTTAAGCCATGATTACTCGAAAACTCTAGATCTGAAGCTCTTCATCAACCGAAACACGCCGTAGAAACAAAGGCTACTTTGATGAGAATAAATACTACTTTGATAAAGTTGTCTCCAAATAAAAGGGGCTTTATTGATGCCGGAAATTACAAAAAATTCTCACACTAACATCTTGTCCCCAAGGGTAAAAGTTGTGATTTTTTTGGCTAAGCTGACGGTTTATGAGAAATACTCCTATTTAGATCGGTTAAGTTGTTGCTGCTAGTGTTCAAAGTATTAACGAAAAACCGAAAAGAAAAAGCGAACACAAAACTAAAATGCTCGCAAAAATTTAGACGGATAGAACTTTTCGTGCACGTTTCGTCTATCAGCAAAGCTTAAAAAATGAACAATACTTTCCTAACAAGGTCTTATTCTCATGACTTGTAAAACATGATCACTATAAAACTTCTTACTGCAAATAATTCCGGCTTACTTTATCTTAATTCATCGAGAAATATAGACTTGGTCGGATAACAAGCTTTCGGATAACTATTAAGGTTGAGTGTCATTCTATTTGGAATTGCTATGAAGGAGGAAGAAAGGAGAATTCATAAAGAGAGACGGAAAAAGCAAAAGCGACAGCGCAAAGAAAGACAAAAGGAAAAGGTGAAACAAGAGAGATTTGATGATCGCCGTCCAAGGATACAGAACGAGATGGAACACGTAGTGCAAGAAAGAATTAGCAGAGAGCTTGAACGCAACACTGTGAATGTTGGAAATGCTGAAAACGCAAATCAAGAAACGCTAAAAAACAAATCCTGTTTAGGAAAGAAGGGGAGCACTCCTGTTTCATGCAAAAGGATTAGCGGAACTCGGCAAGGAGGCGTGCCACAAAAGAAGGCTAGAGCGGCAGCATCGCTAACAGAAATATCACTCTGTAATATAAAAATATTACCAAAGCTCCTTGGCTCCGGTAGCTACGGGAAGTGCTACATTGCTTCATACAGAGAAATGGACGTAGTTTGCAGGAAATTCATGGAAGAAAAAATAAAAAACGAAACACATGGATAGGCGGAAAGCAGAGTACGAGAAGAGCTTATTTATGAGGCCCGCATCGTAAAGAAACTCGGTGATCATCCAGGAGTTCCTTTTGTCTTTGGAATCTGCAGTAGGGCTGCTCCGTTTTGCATTGTCATGCAATTTCACGGAAACAGAAGGGAGTTAAAGTCTCAACCATCCAACGCGCAATGGCCAAGAAAACAATCAGCGACAAAGCAACATGGATGGATGTTATTCAGAAATTTGCTAAGGCCCTAATACACGTGCACGAGGTGGGCTTCTTGCATAAAGACATTGAGTCTAACAATGTAATTCTGGACACTATAGAAAAAAAAGTTACAATCCTGTAATCATTGATTTTGGCAAAAGCCTTCCTATGTCAGGATTGAAAAGACCCAAAGTCCTTTCCAAAGAAAAAGAGGAAAAATATAGGAAGAAGTTCCCTCACATCGCCCCAGGGAAAAAGGAGCAAAGCATAAAAAGTTACATTTACAGCTTTGGACAAATTGTAAATTCAATTTTTTCAAAGGCCAAATTAGTCCCGGTCCCAAAAGTGATCTGCCAAACATTGAAAGACAATCCAGAGGATCGACCAAATTTACAGGTGTTAATGGCAATTTAACATTTCTGTGTATCTTTCCTTTCTCGAAGAAAAGCTTAACGAACCATTTGTTTCCAAGCATTTTGTGAGAAGTGCTCACTGAAGCTTCCCAAAGAACCAATCAAAAAAACTCATCATGGTAGTTATTGCATAAAATGTTAGGATTCGGAAGTAAGGGTAGTATAATGATTTTGTCAATTACTATCAACTGTTATGTCACTTATTTATGCCATCTTCAAAATTAAGCAATGTTTACACGGGTATATAAATTATATTGACAATGGAAGCGAGCCATCATTTTTCTTGCGTTCAATGTATATTTCTTTTTGATTAAGATTTTAGAAATTAGTACATTAGGAATAACGCAACTTAGTAACATTTGAAGCAACAGTTATATAAACAACCAGCCTTATCACAGAAACTAGATGTTCTTATTTGAAAGAATTTTTTATAATTTTTTTTAAGTGTTTCTTAATGAAACAGCACAACTTGTTATCTTGAAGCCAAGTTTTAAGTCTCCACTGAATTGAGTATGAAAAGTTTACATATAAATAGCTGCACTTTAAACCTGTTTTATCAGTAGAAATACTGTAGATTAATGAAGTACTTTTCTCTCGTTCTTTTTTCAAATTTCCTCGCTCGATTCAATTAACTTGGTGCCGTGTAAGTCGTTGTTAATAACAATTAAAGTTATTTGATGGTAAAAATACTTCCTGTTTTTATGAAATTCCTGGTGGTAAATCTGTAAACTACATATGCATTTTTTCGAAAACTTATGCAAATATAATGAATCTTTGATTTTCGTTTAGTCGTTGACGTTATAGAACTCGCGAAAATAGTTTAAGATTGAAACTTGAAGTTTTTTTAAACAACATCTCAATATTTTAAAAATATAGCACTTCAGATTAAGTCTAACACTTGAAATTCTCAAAACAGATAACAAAAAATATTTCAATTTTATCTTAGGATAAAAGGATAAGATAAAGCAGAAAGCATTTGAAATTTAAAGAAAATTTTAAAATGGCAGTCTTAATTTCGATGTTATAGTTAAGTTTAAAAATTCGGTTGATGGAGTTATTGTTAAATGTTTTAAAAGAAATTGAACAAATCTATAAACAAATATTTCAGCATGTTTTAAGTTGTTGCGTTCTGCGAAAGATCAGTACGAACTACGTGCATATTACTGTGTATCTTTTGCGAGTAAAAAATGCCGAAGCCCTAGCTATATGCAGTAGTGGCCAGTAGTGTGTTGGTTTGGAGGTTTAGTATTGAAGTCATGTTCAAAGGCCTTAGCACTTCTTTTTAAAAAGACTATGTTAGCATGTAATTTTCGAAGATGGTTGTATGTTCAAATAAAGGTACTTATATTAATTGAAACGTTTCAATTTATAATAATTTCAATTTTTGCATTACTCCGCGAGACGAGTTTGTTTACTGATGTTGCAAAAAAAAAAAGTTTTAAAATCTCAACTTGAATCATGTATGTGTTACGCCATTGAAGGTTACAATAAAGATTATTATTACAATTAATTTATTGACAGACAGGAATCCCAATAATTTGATTTCTTAACACATTTCTTGCAAAGAGGTGTCAAGAAATTTCATTCCTACTGTTTTGCTGCGTGCTAAAAAATCTAGAACTCCTACTGATGTTTTACGGTTCAACCGTAGAATATCGGCAGGGGCCCAAGATTTCAGTCGCTTAAAGCTTGTCATGTCGAAAAGGGAGCCCCAAGAACTATGAGGAGTTTGTATATCTGTAACGGAAGGGGGGGATATAACTGATATCCATGTATCATGGAAACGGACCAAGCAAGGAGAATATATATTACGAGTAAGGCAATTCCACCATCCTGACACTAAATCAAATTTCAGAAAGCGAATCAACACAATCTTTGATCTTCAGGGGAAGTGGCATTGACTAGCCTTGCTGAAATACTTCTTTGAAGGAGAAGTCAAAAAGGTTAATCTCGATCCACACAGCAGTGCACAAAACTGCAGAGAATCTTATAAAAGAACAAGACCAAGTGTCGTAAAAAAGCTGAAGACGTTGATTTAACCGGGAAAAAACCAATTGAAGTCTTCTTTGGTGTCACAGAAGAGAAAGGAAGATTACAAGAATGCAGAAGCCAGAGTGAAGTAAAGCGAAACATTCAACAAATAAAAAATTTGAAAAGAAGTGATGCCATCTTCCAAGAATCTCCTTCTCGAAGCAATGAGCAGTTGTAAAGCAAATGACAGGTTCATTGGAGAGGTTATTGGTGCAGCTGAGCCAATAAGCATTCCTGGTCACTGACAGGCAACTGAAAGACATAGAACTGTACTGTACGAACTCCAGTAATTTCTCGATTGTTGGTGTAGACGCCACTTTTAATCTAGGTAACTTCCTAATAACACCCACTACGTACAGGCCCCTGAAGATATACGTGAATTCTGGAAAATCTCCAGTATTATTGGGCCCCACGTTAGTGCACCAAAGCAGAACTCAACCAGTATATGAAATACTTCCTTTAGCAATGAAGAGGTTTAATCCAGTTACCAGCAACTTGAAAAGCTTTGGGACCGATCCAGAACATTCCCTCTCAAAATATTAATGCCTGGCAACTAGAATTCCCAGCTGCTGATCATCACTCCTGTTCTCGCCATTTAGAAAAATATATAGAATCGAGGCTGACCATTGTGGGAGTCCATGGCAAAGACCAAGTATCTTTAATCCGAGATTTACTAGGTAGACAAGGGGGAGAGACTTTTCACCTGGGAATTGTCCACTCAGAAGATAACAGGTAGTTATATGTGAAACTATGCAGTCTTGATGTATAAATGTATGTTGTTCATTAGCATCAAAGAATAATAAACAGTTAACAGAAAAATTGGTGTATATGCCCTGAGCGGGAATCGAACCCACGTCTCCTAGTTTTCTAGTCAGGAGTGTTAACCACTACACCATCAGGGACCACCACGCTGGCAACGTAGCAGTTTGATTAGTTAAGCTGGTTAACACGTGAGGATTCCTGGGCCCAATTTTTCTGAAATGCAAATGCGGCCTAATGCTACTGTAGTGTGTTTAGACTTCGACATAAGGCTCAGATCTACTGAATAATTACCAAATGCGAAGCATATAAAAACAACTAGCGGCTCGGCCCAAGCCTATATACAAATATAAAAATGTATGTTGTTCAGTAGCAACAAAGAATAATAAACAGTTAACAGAAAAATTGGTATATATGCCAATTAAGTCAAATCTTTCTTTGGGCACAGTTAAAAATGCGGTAATACTTACCAAGAAAGAATATTTTCAAGGTTTGTTTCATCGGTAGTATTTTCGAGGATAACGTCAAACACACCTTGGCGGACACAGGGTTGCGCTTTAGCGTTTAAATCTTTGCTGAGGTTATAGACGAGAACATAAATAGCGCGTGGTGATAAGAACACAGGATGAGATGCGTAATACAAGTGCTGACCAGCAAAGTCCCATATTGTCACAACAGTTTCTTTCCTGTTAACTGCTTCATCGAGCTTTAGGTTTTGTAAATACTGAATGACACGTTTTGTTACGTCTTCTGGCACAGTACCAGAATTGTCCAGTTTAATATCAATCTGCTGCTTTGATGCAGTTTCGTCTGTGGCGATGTCATTCATATTTGGATCTACATTACTGGTTGCAACATCAGAGGCCATGGCCAAATCCTGGAATCAAAGAATTCGTCTTTCATACAAATCTTGAAACTAAATTTTTTCCCTGAAAAGGACGGTCTGTATTTAGGTATCACAAGGAATGATTCTATAACACACAAACTATTTTATTTTTGATCTTTATAGCCAGATCCCACAAGCATTGCGCTTTGACTACATCTTATGCTCTTTTTGGGAACCTGAGCCTGTTTGTTAGCTATGCCATGCAATATCAATATAAATTTATTTGCACCGAAACAATCTTCCCAGTTAAGCCACGCATGCATTTTGCAGGTACAAATTATAAGAAAGCAATCAATTGCGTGGTGATTGTTACACGTACAAGGTTAGGAGAAGTGTCACACGTTAGGCTATTGACTTGTTCTCAGTGGAGCAGAAAGATATTTTAGCAGAAAATCTATCAAATTAAGCATTTATTTGAATGAGTATAGACGATATTTTCTCAAATTTTCCCTCTAGGATATCAGCAGAGACGAACTTATCATTTCAGTACAATTCAGACAATTGATTGTCATTTTCGTTTCCTCAAGTCTCAATTTCTACTGTCGCCAACTTAGCGACTGTTTCCTGAATCAAGTCGCTAGAACGGAAATTTTGGTCGCCTAAAGTGGTCAGAGCTCGAAGGGTTGAAAACGGATGAAACTCTGTGTCGCGATCGAAACTGTTAGCAATTTTTTAGGTTAGATCCAATATTGAAGATTACAGTGATGTAGTAGACTTGCAAAATACGTCATCACGCAAGCTCATGTACGTAGACAACCTCGTACCCAGGCTTATTTCACTGACGTCATGATGACGTGAAAAGACCCTGGTTGCGGCTGGTCACGTGCCACGCGGACTCCGCGTGGTAAAACATTTAAGACACTAGGGTAGGGTGGCAGAGGAGATGTCACTTCGACAGTTATAATATGTCTGCGTCTATGCAAAAATCTCAATGGTTCAACGGCAACAAAACGTACAACAACAAAATTTTAGCGGTAAATTCAGGTTGCTATCGGGTTTGCAGAAAAGAAGTGGATTCTGATCATTTGAAGCACGTAATGCGTCGCTGTTATCAACTGCTGAAATACTTTTTGGAAAACCTCTCAATAACAAGAGGCTATCCAGTAGCCTTACTCGTGCCGGTTCTTGCACGGTTTTAAATTGAGTCCATGAAAAATGAGAAAGAAACTTGCTGCTAAAGAAATATAAATTACATTACTGTGATTTTGATGGGAGGGGGATGTGTCGCCAAGGAAAGGAAAGAAATCGAATCAGTAACCGAATACGAAATAAAGTTTATTTTTTGATAAACCAAAATGTCTGAAAACTTCAAATTATCCTAATGTCATTAAGTTTTAAAGCTGAGAAAAAAGGTAAAAAAGCAAGAAAAGAAAAGAGATGATTTACAGCGGGAAAAAACGGAGAACTGTGATACTCGAACTTACGACGTAATTAGACGAAACTTTGAAAAGAGTAGCAGTCACGAAATTAATCTTTAATTGCACTAGCTACGCTATTTGGGAAATTTTCAGTTTTATCCACGATTTTTTAACTAGTTTCAGAGCCATTTGTAAGTAAAATATTCAGTTTTATCGGTAATTTTGATTTGGCGACATGTGTCTACTGATCGAGACAATGATCGGGGTAAGACGTGTTTAATGTTTTGTGTCCATCCCCCTACTCTTCTGGCAACTCCCGCTCCTCTAAATTTTTTGACAATCCTGCCGTAAATAGAAAAGACAGACTGCAAAACCCCATGAAAGGTCAATACTTCTTTTATTGCTATAAATAAGCGTGGTTTCTTTAAAGTACCCCGGCAGAGGGTCGATCGCCTGAACCAACCAATGGTTAATTGTCTCAGATGACGGCAACATCTCCTCAGGCTATGTACATATGATAGCATTTAGATAAAATGTTGCCAAAAAAACTTACCGATTTTATTTCCACGACTTCAATCTCTTGCTCTTTACTAGAATCAACCACGTCTTCATCTGCTGTCAGAGGTGGGTTTCTTCCTTCCTTTCCTCCATTCTCTTCAGGTTCCGTTGGAGCATTTTTTAACTCACCTGCGACCATTCTTGCAAGCTCGTCTTCAATCTGGGACTTTATTTTCTTGTCTTCAACGCGTTGCCAGTTGGTAACTTGATCAATTTGCACTTCGAACACTGATGGATCAACTTCAACTCCTTCTGTACTGGCCTGGTTGGGGTCGAATGACATACCGAGCAAAGATTTCTTCAGGCTGGTTTTACCAGCACGATCTTGACCAACTAACATGACACGTGCTCGATTCACTCGCACCTTACCACTCCGGAGTGCTCTCCAATAGGCCATTTCAGCATCCGGTCCACGAGCAAGTATTTCTGCCGGAATTACCAAATCTGTTGAAGTAACATCAAGAAGATTGAAACATCCAGCTTGCAGCGTCATTTTGAAAAATTACTTTCCAGTTGTTTAAAAGTTGATTAGTGTCTAGATTGAGGTTCACTTGCTAACCCATGCCTTTGTTTCCGACATTACAGAAACAGATTTGAGTTGTAACTTTGGGATTAACAAGTTCTTTTCCTCGGAGATCTAAACAGTATTTCATAAAAATCGTAAATCTTTCCTTAGAGAACAAAATTGTTGCTTGAAGTTTGCTTATTCCAGAATTAAACTTAAACGACCTTTGAGCAAACCAGCTCTGGTTAAAACTGGATTTTTCTACTCCAAGACAACAGATACACAACTTTCAAGGCATTTTTTTTCTCACAGACTAAAAGAGTTCAGACGCCATAGGACCCAACCCAAAAGTACACCACATCAAATTATTGAGATAGATTATTCAATGTTTCATCAAAATATACTGTCTTACTTTTTAATACCAGTTTTTATTAAATGGTAACTCTGATTTTCGGTCAATAACCAAATTTCCAGCGTTCTGATTGGCTGAACTTAGGTCAATAACTTACCGTACAGACTTTTTTGAGTTACGGACTTCAAAAGTCAAAACAATGTCCGGTGAATTTTATTATCCACTCGAAATTACAAGTATTGAAGATTTTAACAGCGCAACTGACCCTAGAAAAGTGCTACAAGAGGCATCAACTGAAAATAAAAACCAGGAAGGTAAAGCAGTGCCTGAAAACTTTCAGCGAATGGAGAAAGTCGTCGACTCGTACTCGGCAAAACAGAAAATTGAGGAAATAAACAAGTTTGTGGACGCCCAAAAGTCAAAAAACACTTCAAACAAAACAAAGAGTGACATAAATACCTGGGAACGGTTCTGTGCAAGCGTTGGCGAGGTCCGGAGATTGAGTGAAATTCCTCCTGCAACTCTGAACGAGCTTCTCGGCCAATTTTTTGTTAAAATACGGAAGAAAGATGGCGCCGAGTACGAGCCCGATACATTGACGTCCCTACAGCGCAGTATTGCTAGGAAGTTAAAAGAGCAAGGTTCGAAATTTAACATCTTAATTGACAAGGAGTTTCAGTGGTCCAGGGATGCCTTGTATGCCAAAAGGAAAGAGCTAGTTGGACAGGGCCGTGGAAACAAGCCAAACGCGTGCAGAGAAGTAACCCTCGATGAAGAAAACAAGCTGTTTGAAACTGGCCAATTCGGTTGTCAAGAACCACTGGCACTTCAGCGCACACTTTGGTGGTTTCTTTCTCTTCACTTCGGGTTCAGAGCGAGAGATGAAAGCAGAAAGCTCTGTTGGGGCGATGTTTCTCTCGAAAACGATCCAGAAACTGGTAATGAAATGCTTGTTTGGAAAGCGGAGCGAGGTACTAAGACAAGAACAGGTCGAGAAGGAGGGCACCGAAGGGAATTTAACCCGAAATTGCAAGCCACTAACACCGAACGCTGCCCGGTACGATATTACAAGCTGTTCGCCAGCAAACGGCCAGAGTCGATGCTAAATCCAGATAGTCCCTTCTTTTTGACAGTGAACACTAAGAAAAAGAACCCTGGAGACGAATGGTATCTAAACCGTCCGCTCGGGA
>JAOBBB020406010.1:0-17056 GCA_025331005.2 Zoanthus gigantus | reverse complement strand
ACAAATCCCAAATATGGCAGTCACTGGACCGAATCGCTAATCGCGACATGAAGAAAAAAGAAAAAAGAAAAAGAAATTGAACCCAAACGTTGACTCGTGGTACCGCGAGTAATTAATGTCATGTTTTATCACTCAAGTACAGGCTTTAGATTGTACTTTAGGAACATGGATTACACAAATAATAAAACTTTTATTACCGGGTAGAATTTAGTTATTTTGAAATGCAAAATAAATTTCTTCAGATATACAAATTGTCAAAAGCTAAAGCCAACAAAATATCCAACAGCAGTATTTTTATACTGCCTCTGGCCGACTTTCTCAGTTGTAGTTTATAACGCTTTCCACACTATATGAAAAAATTTAAATCAAAAAGTCTTTGAAATTGCCTTAGGTTCGCATCAAACTCTTCTTCTTCTTGCCCCATGATGAAATCTGCAACAACTCCAAAATTGCTTATTTGTTACAAATACATGACGTATTACCCATTAAATTTTCAGCAGAACCTAGTGGTTAGAGAATTGGCTTTCGAATATCACCTCGAAAAGCAAATGATTGTAAGTTCAAGCACTTTTGGACAAATAAAAACGTTTTTCTTTGTAAACTTTAATGCATACGATTAAAAGTTTACAGCCTCACTCCTACACCTCATTAATGACTGACGGCATCCACGAGGTAATCAAAGGCCCTGTGAAACACCTCCGTTGTGAATAAATATATCTTTCACAAAAGAATTTTTGCACTGCACAAAATTAAACAGCTAGTACTAAGCAATCATGAAACAAATAAGTAGGAAATTATAAAAAAAGATATTACTTTCCATTGCCAGACATAACGGGTTGATGGAGCTCATTAGTCATGACATGCACAGTCCACATAGGAAAGGGAAAACTCTGATTTCAACCAGTGAGATGGTGTCTCATGAATAAACCTAGTAGAGATGGCGATCTACCCAGACGGGACTGGAAACAATGGTGAAGGTGTCTTTAACTGTAGGTTTAGGTGTGGGTCAACCAGATCGACATCCTGTGAAATCCCACAAAATACACTAAAAACTGCATCTTGGAATGTTGGAACTATGAAAGGTAGATATAGCGAAATAGTAGAGACAATCACAAGAAGACAGATAGATCTCTGCTATGCCGTGTGCAGGGGGTACGATAAGGAGGGGCTTCAGCGCTTCAGCAGGAAAAAAATTCTAAATAGTAGTTTTTCTGGGTAGGAAACGATCAAGGGACAGGTGGTGTCGTTGTGCTTTAAGCTGAATGGCTAGTGGAAAGAGATTTTGACATCAAGCACGTACTCAACAGAACCATGTTAATTAAATTTATGATTGGGAATAATACTCTGTCAGTTCTTTCTGTACATATGCCCCTCAAACAGGTCTGAGGGACACTTTCTACAACTTAATTTAATCCCTTGTGGTAACTGGAATGGACATGTAGGTAAAAAGGCTTACTGTTACGATGGGTTGCATAGCGGTTTCAGTGTTCGCAATGCTGACGAAAAAAGAATCTTTTATTTTCTGTCGCCAATGACCTTGTAATTGGTAACGCATTCTACGTAAAAAGAGACAGTCATTTTGTAATATATCAATTAGGAACTTGTAAGTCTCAAATAGCCTTTATACTGTCAAAAAGATATCAAAGTCATATCCAGTGAGGAAAGTGGATCGTAATTATCAATGCAGCAGATATCTAGTTTTGCCTGTCCTACGGACAACCGTCGAATCAAAGTATGGTACCTACATGATGAAAACAAACAAATGTTGTAGACTCTTTCTACCACTTTGATAACATCCTTGGAGCAGGTGGTGGCTGTGACCTAGGTGTAACTAGCACACTGAGATCTGCGTGGGAAAAATGATATGAACTGCTGCCACTCTTTGCATCACTTAGTTTATCTTTCGTCACATGAAGAAAGGCCTACAGCAATTAGATCCGTAGTGCCGTGATATAAGCCAACGAGTGTTGGACACTTAAAGCTGATGATGATCTGCAGAAACTCCAATAAATCGACTAAGCCATGATCAGGTGGATCTGTAATGTTCGTCTCAATGGAAGAGTAAGTTCATTGTCCCTGCTGAAAAAACTGGGGATTGTAAAATTGAAAGCCTGCAATAGCATGGACACGCTCAAAGAAGTTATATTACGATCAAATAAATCACCAAATTATGAAGTTGCTGGACCAAGACCAAGGGAAAGGCCGATGTCTGCAGGCAATTTCAGCATAGCTTAATGGTTAGAGCATCGGCTTTAGAATATCAACTTGGGAGGTGAATGGTAGAGAGTTCGAGCCCCGTTGAACACACAATAAAAAGTTATTCCTCGTAATTTTATAGTTTAATGCATACATTAAATTCACTCTCTCGATTAAACGTTAACAGCCGAGTAGAGAATTTACATCAAATCTACACCTCATCAATGATTGACGTCATCCATGAGGTAGAAATGACTAGTTCTGTTTTTCCTCAACAATTAAACCACATATAGAAATAGAGATCTATAGCTATAACAACAGTTGTATTTTAGAAAAAAATATAGGAGAGAAAAAAACACAAATCCTGAAATCTATAAGGGCTTTTTATAAGGCCAATCAAAAATAATGAGGCGGGATTTGGGGAATTTTAGATCTACAAGAATGTCTGCTCTATAAAATGATGCTAGAAAAGGACATTGTATATTTTGGATTGTTTTACCTTGTACACTTCATTGTTCATATCTGCCAAAGCATCGAACTCAGTGTAGATGTCATTGAGAAGATTCACAATGTCAACAGGTTCATCAGCTTGATGGCAATAGTGTGAGAAATCAACAATACCACTGAACAAAATTGTAACCACGTCGTATTTCTTTGCTGCAACAGGTCTCTGCAGACGAAGATCATTCGCAACCGATGATGGTAAGATGCTGTATAACAATCTATCAGTAAGTTGCTTTTCCTTCTCCAGTTCCCTCGAGGTTTGCTGTAGCTTGTCAGTTAGAATTTCCAGCCTCTGGGAGAGTTTGAACTCTGCATTGTGCTGTTCTGATAAGAGAATCATGTCCCTAGTTGCATCATGAACTGGGATGTCACTTAAATATAGGCCTTAGAAGAAAAACATTACGTCAATTAAAATGTAAACATTAATTTCCGAATTTGTTAAGTACAAAAATTTACTGTACCGGCTTACAGCAATACTAGCTAGTGCATGGTCACATTGATTTTTGGCAATCCTTAACCTTTATATATTTAGTTCTCTGCTAGTTTAGAATATTTTGACCTGATAATGACCCAAGTGGTTGAAAACGTTTGTTTTTAGTTTTTACAAAATATTTTACCATTTGTATATTAGCAACAAACACTTTCAAATATAAAATCAGTGAATAAGTTTTTATTGACTTGGACACAATTTTACGTAACTTTCTTTGAAAGCTGAGTAAAAGGGGGCGACTTTGGCATACATGAGCCATTGGTATTCTTACGAAACCAACCATACTTTAATTGTAAGTATAAAATGTCTTTGTACAGAACTTTTTATGTCAGGTTACATGATCTATTCATAAAGTATTCGATGGAATTGTTGATCTTTACTGTACTTTTTTAAACTATGAGTTTTAGGTTTTGTGGCAATGAAATCTTAATTCATGCATGCATATACACCAATATTCAGTACCTGAAAGCGTTTACATCAGATCTATTATTCTTTTGACCCTCTGCATGACATTATTTTTTGGCACTGTAACAAATCTTTTATAACAGTTTTCTCTTTTGATTTGAACTCATGATTCACGAAGGTACACAAAAGCTGGATTTTCATGAATTTCATAACATTTTATCGTCCATATCTATTATTTACTGACGCCTATTGTTAAAATTTAGCAAATCCTGCAGAGGTGATCCTGCATAGCGCTTCAATAGTAATTTGTGAAATACATATTAAAGCTTTCATGCGAATCTTACGATCTTCAATAAAGCTATTGTTGTTTGTTTTTCTTTTTTGCTACACCAGCATAGGATTTCAAAATCTTCAAATAACGTTAAAGTTAAAATAACGGGTAGTGCTAAACAGCAAAAAGGATTGTAAAAAAATTAACGGGTAGTAGAAACCGTCAAAATGAATAGTAAAAAGAGAAATCGAGTAGTGCTAGGTGTTAAAATGGATTGTGAAAAAATATAACGAGTATAATGTTAAAACAGCTTCAATTTCAAATTAACAAGTTGTCAAAAACATTTAACTGGTTCAAAAAGCAGCATAAGGCATAGTTAACGGGTAGAAAACGCTTTTATCCGTTATAACGGATGGACCTTAATGTACGTTTTCCCGTGTGACGTCACATTTAGTGTGCAAAGCACTAATCAAACAGTTGAGTTGTGAATTTATAATGTAGATCTGCCCACTAAACAAGTTAGATAATCTAACATTTCATATTATTTGTTTTAGTGTTTTCATATTCTGAAACTGACCTTTTTCATTAAGCCCGTCTAAATTGAGAACACTTGGGGAGCAAAGAAATAAAATGCTGTCTGACTCTGGTAAATATATCATCTGCCCTTTGAACCGCATCGTTGGAGATTCCAAACTTCCCCTGTCATCTTGGGAAACAGTTGTCAAACTCGTAGAGTCTAACAAACCCTCCTTGGTTGTGACGACAAACACTTTGTTTATATAAGACAAAATGCCGTTAAATGTAACATTTATTGAGGGTCTTTTTAGATCAAATATTTGGAAAAATTTGGTGATTCCAACTTTAACTGCTGGTAAAACTCGGCACAATGATAGGCCAGCTTGATAAATAATCATTTGGTTGTCAAATATAACATGAAATGGACAAGCACGACAAAATGTTATTGACCCAACTTCTGAACCAATTGTTAATAATTTCAAGTCAAATTCAAGAGATTGCAATATTTTGTCGCCAGTCACCATTAACTGATTATTCTGTTGAGTTTTGGACTGAACAATAAGCATCTTTGACCAAGTGCAATCATCAGACGTATTTGTACAAACTTGTACATCAACATTTTGATGGAAAAGTTTCTTAGCAATAGCTTTCACAGCACCAGCTACCATATACTCTAAGCCAACCCTTTCGGAGTAGTAGTGTACCACAAGACCACCAGCAACATGTTTATCCTCGATTACTCGAAGAGATGGAGCACGCATTCCTGGAAAAAGGAATGTTAAGTTCTCATGAAGGCCATCAATACCATTCAAAAAATCCTTCAGATTTCCACCAACGGTCTGCAACAACGTCTCATATCCTGAATGTTCACAAAAAGTAAAAAATGCAGCTCCAAATTTTTCCAGAATCTGGGTTCTTGGCGTTTCTGTAGGTTTACAAGAAATAAATTAAACAAATGAAAGGATTATGCAATTTTTTTTTACCAGATAAATAATTATCATGAAATATTTGTGCAAAACATTTTTAATCATATACAAACTAACAGACACATATTACTTAATATAGTTATGGATATTATAGTTGTATTTCTCTAGATTTACAAGAAAAAATTCTTAGATAAATATTGATGAATACAACTTGTTTGAATATCTTTTTAAACCACATTAACAATAAAATTCATACAGTTGATAACTTCAATCTATACATGAACAGAATTAAATAGCTTCAGAAAATGGAATCTGGGCAAGATTAAGAAGAGGGGGTTCATTAAAAAATTATAAGCTTCCTTTTAAAAGTATAATTATTATTTACAGAATAACATTCGCTCAGATTCTTTTAAATTATCATTGATTTTCATTCTGAATTTTCAAGGATACAGCAAGCAAAATGCTTCATCCTGGAGGCTTTTCTTTAAGTTTGTAAACACTCTGCCTGCTGCAGCATTGCCAAACTTAAAAGAGTTATCAGTTAGCTATTGCACAATACAGTGTGTATCACCGATGCTCAACTCTGTTAGATTTGCAACATTAATACATTCTTCTGGTATAAATATGGACTGTGAGTATAACCAGCAATGAGGTGGATCATTGTTGCTGTGTATACGGCTTTTAACATCATCATCGCCATCATCATTTTCGTTAAACATCTGTGTTTTCCCATCTGGGATAGGGATGACTGCTTTCCACATCCATCGATCCTGTACCACATGCTCCTCCACTCCCAGCAACATCATATCCTCCATCACACACTCACTCTACTTTTTCCTAGTCCTTCCCACAAGCCGTCGCACCCCAACTATCACCTAACACACCCCCCGCCCTCTGTCCTTTTCACAGGTCTAACTCATCTCAGTCTTCTCTGCCTCAACTTAACAGAAAGGTCTTCAACTCCACACATCTCTGCCACCTCACTAGTGGACCTCCCGTCTGGCCACCCAGCTCCTGTCATGTATCTCAGCATCCTACGATCACATCTGCATATAACGTCCATCAGACTGCTTGTCAATGCCCATGTTTCTGCTCCATACAGTAGAGCAGATCTCACGCAAGCTTCATGTACCCTTCCACTAGTCCTCAGCCTTATGCTGCAGTTCACCAATAAACTGGCTACTTCTCGCCACCTTCTTCATGCAGCTGTTGCTCTCGCTCGCACTGCTCTCTCCACTACTGCTTCACAGTCCAGCATATCTCCCAAGCAGTAAAACTTTTCTACTTCCTCCGACACGCCTCCACTTACAACCAAACCTGCATCACCACCCTCCCCCCCTCTCTCGCACATCTAGGACATATAAATTTTGCACCCCTCTGAGATTTCTCAGACCTGAGCATCGTTTGTGACACCACTTATTACACTCTGTACACAACACAGTTTGCTCCCACCCCTCTTTCACAGCATCCACATAGCCATCTTCCTGACTAAATCCTCTCTCTAGCCTTATTTCCAGTTACCATTGATCTTCTCCGTATTTAACTTCAGTCCCCTCTGCTTCCTTCTACTTGTTAAATATGAGTCACTTCTTCCTTTGATTCTGCCGTCAATACCAAGTTATCAGCATAAAGCAGCTCCCACGGGCCCTCCCCCTTTCGTAACTTATTAGCCTCCTAAACACTACAAATGTTGTTCTGCACTATAACTTCTTCCGGTGCTTGATTTTGCGTCGATTCTCTGCGTACATGCTTTTTATTTCGGGGTCTATCGTGTGGGATCTTACTTGGTTTTAAAATCGGAGATCTGACCACAACAACTGGTCTGCTTAGCGATTGTTGGCAAAAAAGATTACTTTGCATGTGCAGACTAAGTTTCCACTTGGACGTTTGAAGCAGCTGTGAGTATATGTTAAACAAACAGATGCTCAGCAGAGGACAAAAAAAATAGAACTTTAAGGAATTTAAATCACAGAAATGTTGCACAGACATACACAGAAGCAATAGGATGAAGTTGATTCCCAGTTTGAAAGAGAGGATGAAAAAGATGACGGAGGCATCAGTTCATTGAATTGATGTTTTGAGGATGCTGGAAGAGAAGACATGAACAGTGAAGCCAATGACGTAGTTCTTGTCGTAATTAGAAATCAGGAACATTTTTCAAAAACTTCTGTTTACTGTAATTTAAGCCATTTCCAGTGGAACCGGGAAGTGGTAATAGTTGAAAACACTGACTAGTTAAACTGTTGTGATCTTTAATTTTCCTATTTTGGGGGAAGGAAGGGGGTCTTTTAAAAAATATTAAGGTTCAGAGAGGTTGTCACCCAAAAAATTGTAAATAAAAGGGGGGTCAAACCCATTTTGTGAGTAAGCACCTGAAATTGCACACACCCCACACACACAACCCTCATAAAAAATGAACGATCCCTTAATGTTTTGTTAGAAATCGAGCAAACAGCAGAGTGAAGGTGAATACATTGCATTCATCCTATGGTTTTAATGGGTTTTCAAAATATATAAATTACAAGAGATAATAAACAGAACAAAAACTGTTGGAGATTTTGTGCAAAAATTTGTGGAATATTATTTAAGGGTCATAATTATAAGCCAAGGTTCAGCATTAAATGTAGCTTTTACAAATCATCATATTTGGTGATTAGTTTGTAAAAGGGCTACATGTAAAAGCTGATGTGTCATTTCATCATTATATAATTTTTATAAAATTAATTTATCAAGCAGCATTCATGATGGAATAGTTGGTACATGGGTTATAAGCTGAGTTTCAGCATTAGTTAGCTTTTATAAATTCATTATACTCAGTCAGTAATTAGTTGGTACATATGTCAGCAAATTAATAAAATTTAGAAAACACCCACGAGTAATAATATTACTGTCTTGGGCGTGACTATAAACTGCACCCGGTGGTGAGGTTCTGACTGGGGTCTTTCAGAGTTGCTGGGAAAATAGAGTTACCTTTCAATCAGCCATTATATTGCTCCCAGGCTCACTGTGACCCAGAAAGGTAGTACCTGTCAAAGGTCCCTGCTGCCTTGTACATGTAGTGTATGCTTAATCAGCCAAAGGCTAGGAGAAGAAAAACTTTAAGTCCAAACCATCTGCTGCCTTGCAAGTTATACCTTATACTAGCAAAGGCTAGGCCCACTGCTGATACCTGTGGTTTGTATAAGCAAGGGCATGCTACCTGCAAAATTTCTGCCCCAACCACAAATGATGACTGAAAACAACAAAATAACCCCCAGATCCTGGCAGCCCTTGAGTGGGCAGGGGGTGCAAAGAATCTCCGAGTTAAATACATCTAAACATAACAAAAGTGACGGAGGAAAGCTGAAGGTAAGTACAATGAATGTTGGATCGATGATGGGGAGGAGTTGGGAAGTTGTGAAGATGCTGGCAAGGAGAAAGGTAGACATCTGTTGCATACAAATCTGTACAATACAATGGAGAAGGGTACAAAATGGTTGGTTGCTACGAGGAGCACAACAAATTCTGGAGACCAGCAGAAAAGAAGAAAAGAGTAGGAGTGGGAATACTGCTACGAGAAGATCTGGTGGAGGACGTACAATACAGGTAGAAAGGATATATAAATTCGCGAATAATGAAAATAAAGATTGTCACAGAAAACAAAATTGGGAACATATTTTCAGTGTATACACCACAAGTAGATAGGCCAGAAGCTGAAAAGGAAGCTTTCTGGTGCATGGTGACAGCAGTGGCAGAATCAGAGGTACAACTTGTTGCTGGTGACCTAAATGGTCATATTGGTGAAGAAGTTATGGGTGCACATGGATTTGGTGTAAGAAATCAGGAAGTAAAAAGGATACTGGTATGCTAAAGTAAAGAGCTGAGGTTGATAAATACGATGTTTAAAACAGACAGGGAACAAAAATTACATACAAGAGTGGAGGATTTTATACTGCCGAGGTAGGCAATGGGGATGTGGGTTAGAGACAAAAAGGTTATAGCAGGAGAGGCGTGTTTAACACAACATCGCTTACTGAAGGCAGATCTAAATGTGACAAACCTAAAAAGAAAGAACAAGCAGATGGGTGAAAAGAAAAGAAAGGAATGGAAATTGAAAGATGACAGTTCAAAATTGCAGCAGAAAAATAAAATAAACAGAGGAGGATGGAAACAAATAAGTAAAAATGTTTTAGAGGCTGCAAAAGAAGTTTGTGTAACCACAGGACATCAAAGAACACAAAGGGGAACATGGTGGTGGAATTGAGCAGTGCAGAGGGCAGTGCAGAAAAAGAAAAGGGCATACAGGGTTCAAATTAATGCGCAATAGTAAAATGTTTGGCAGACTAACAAACTTAACTTCAAACTAGTTCGCATGTCTAGTAAGATTTTCTCAGCAACAAAATTTTTCTTAATAGTATAAATAAAATAATATATATGTGTGTGTATTTTATGTATATCTTAAATTTTGAGGCCATAAAGAAACTGTTCGTGAATCTGTTTGTTTTGTACCGTGGCAAAGTGACCGTGCGTGCATGCCTAAGATTGTAATTAGTCTTAAAAAGAGGTGGTAGCAGCTTTCGTAACTTATGTTAATTTCGTCATTTATGATTACTGAGCAATGTAAACAATGATGTGAGTAATCGTCGCGGGTATGAATAGTGAAACTGAGTTTGTATCACTGTGTAAACAATGACCTTATGAATGATTGTCGAGGTTATGATTATTGAAACTTAATTTGTATCGCTGTGTAAACATTGAAGTTATAAATGATCGTCGCGGTTATGATTATTGAGACCGAGTTTGTATCGCGCAGTAAACAATGAAGTTATAAATGATTGTCGCGGTTATGTTCGTATTTAGGAGCAACTGCCACAGAGAAGCCTAAACTAACTATAAATGACCTGTCTCTCGTTCATGATTTCGTAGCTCAGTTAATAAGAGCTCTGCACTTGTAGCATAGAAGTCACTGTTGAAGTTTGGAAAGTGTTGTCTGGTTTCAACTGGAATCGAAACCGTTTGGAAACATTTCGGGCTTGCGTACATAACCTCGACGAACATTCAGAAGGTCATTCATCATTCATGCTGATGTATGATTGTGTTTTACCGATTTCTTTCAGGTGCGAAAGGAAAACGAATGGTGTGAAGAGAAATAATAATGGGCTTATGAAGTAATGACTTATTTGGATTCTTGTACAGTTAGCAGGAACACCTAGAAAGATACAAGAACTTTGTCCTGTCTTTTGTCGTCAAACATTTGTATGATACTTTCTTTTCTTTTATAAATGTGAGAGATTGTTTTTGTAACTGCTTTTAAAGTTTTTTGAAACAAATTTGGTTATTTAAAAAAAATTTTTGGTTATCCCTCTGAATGTGTAATAAAAAGTAAATACATATATTTCACATTTACTGACCTTTATTTTATATATGTTTCAAACCTTGCGTAGTTAACGAAGTTGAGTCGTCATGGTGACGTACGTATTTGATATCGAAAGCGCTTTGGTAGTTTCGCCATTTATAATTAGTGTGACTGAGTTTGTACTATGGTGTAAACAATGACCTTATAAATAATCGTCGCGAACAGCTGCGAAAGCAATTTTGTTGAAATGTCAATTCGTACAACTTGCTAACACCAGAAACGTCAGCTTTGTGCTTACCTTACTGCAATGATTTAACATATAACATATCCGTTTACTTATACCATCAGTACGCCGAGAAGTTTTAGTGATATAAAAAGTGCTATAAATTAACCCGCGTTTGTCTCATGCTTCTTAAACATATATATTTTGCTTAACCACGGTATTGAGCATTCTGCCCGACCGAACTTAGTTTTTAATCACGAAATTTTTCTATTTATCCATCACCCAACTACTTCACTGCATCTACAAAACTGATTGTTTCATTTTTCATAAATCATATTCTTAACACTTTAGCTTACATAGAAGCTTGGGCCACTCCTTCGATTTAGGTGATGTCAGTATTCTTGACAAGGAGGAAAATCGGTCAAGACGAGGAATTAAGGAGGCTGTGTGCTTAGAGATAGAACTTGATAGGAATTAAGTTATGCTACAATACTTTTTTTCCATACATAGTACCTTGGTGCATGGATGCGTATCAAAGAAATACAGTATTTTTTGTTGGATTATTAGTGCTCTCTTAAGATCTCAGGGACTTACCCCCCCCCACTGAAAAAATCCTAGCAATGGCCATGAAATAAGCACTTCCCCCCCCATCCAATCACCACCTACACTTCTTTAGTTTTGAATATATAATCATTTACATTAAAGATTCACATGATGATACTCCATTGACTCTTATGTAACACCTTACTGTACCTGAATAGCGTTCTGACTGGAGTTTTTATCATCAGCAGAAACAAACATATAGAAGAATGGCATACTTTTTAACTTGTGCAGCTTGCTAAGAGCCTGGTCAAAGTTCCATGTATCTGGACTCCAAGCTGCCGAAGTAGATTTGTTGTCACTTTCCACATTGGGTGATTGAACATTACTTACAGTCCAGGACCCAACAAAGTGGATGAGGTCTTTCAATGACTGGGCAGTGTTTTTCTCCCTTGCAGTCTGGTTCATACAAGCAGAATAATAATCCTTTACTTTGCGAATAACACCTGTGTCATTTAATCCTAAGTGCTTCCGATCTAATATTTTCTTAAGAACAATAAGATTATTGTCCAATACTTGATGGAAAGCTGTCCACTTTGATCGACCAGGGGGAACAAAAGCATTTTTTATCCAATTACCACAAGCATAACCATAAAAATCATCACAGGGGTTGATCTTCTCATCAACATAGTTCATAATACTGTAGGCTGCAGACACACAACCCTTGCTCTGGCAGATTTCATCTTCCAAAACACCTGGGATTTCTTCTGCATTATAACTATTATAGATCATTACCGAAGCTAGGCACACAATTATTGCAATAGAAAGAACCAAACTTATTATTAGACCCCGCTCAAAGGAATTCCACTTTTTCTGCCTTCTCCTTGCTGTTGCATAATCTCTTTCTAACTGAGCTAGCCATTCTTCATCACTCTCATCACTCACAGTTTGCATTGTTTTTTTAATATCATCAGCACAAGTTGTTCCTTCGACGTATTCAAATTGGCTGAGTTTAGTCCAACGAATATCTGAGACCCAGCTTGGAAGTTTATTCATCATCGCTCAAAGTAGCTTGGCAAAAATAATCTGTATACGTTATATCTCACACAATCAAAACATTTAACCAACTGTAAACTTTACACAAAGTTTATCAGTTACCACATACTCGTCACTTGTCTTTTTTAACAGTGATAAGGCAAAATGCAAAAGTCCCAGTTGTAACAGCGTAAACTGAATGATGCACGAATTATTATAAAATAGAATGTATACTTCTTTTCTTTAACTTAAAGGTCGATCCTCCAACTCCGAACGCAGCCACGTCGTATTGCACAAATATTTTCCAATGAAAGCTCAACTTTGCAATTCGCACTAGTCAGTCCTGTAAATGCGTTACTAAATCCATTGACTGAACACAATTCTAGGCAGAATCGAGGCAAAATTCCAAGTAAGTGTTTAAAAATGCATGCTAAGTCGTGTCTTCGAGTAATCGTGCATTGAGATCATTGCGACTTGAAACTACCTGTAAACTGGCTGGTGTCCCATTACTTGAGTGCGAACAAGCAAATCTTGTTGCGGGTGGCAAAAATAAGCTCAGTGACCCTTTCTTGAATGCATGACAAAAAATTGTTTTAGCTAACCCAAATGCTCTCAAATACTCATGAAAACAGCGCAACCTTTCTACAGATTGGTTAAATTCTCCACAAACTTTATAATGCAGTAAATATATGGAACGTAACATTTTTGTGAAATTTCGGAGTTGTCACACTTGAATTTCGCTCTCTTCCTGACTTCCTGTTTTATGCGCATGCCTTTTGTGGGAAACCGCTGGCAATCATCTTAAAATCTACTCATATTTCGTTGTTATGGTGACTCATAAAATGGCAATCAAAGTAACATGGCAAAGAAAACTTCAACAGAAAAAGTAGAGAAAGGAGCTTCTGCAGAAAAAACATCAGGAGATAAAACTCCAGCTGAGCCAGCGAAGAGTGAATCAAGTGAACAACAAGTTGAGTTAGGTTAGTAGAAGTCAACATGCAGTAGCAATAAAAGCATGCTTTGTTTCAAAAATATTTTTTTGATGGTCATGGACTTTTGGTCTAAAATTCATCATATTAACAGTTTTAGTGTTTTTATGTCTTAAGCTTTTGTTACTTTATAAGTGTTTGGTTTCGCTACGTCTACTACTTGTTAGAATGGAACCTTGCGTTCACCTTGATTTTTGTCAAATTAGACATTAGTGTTCGAAAGTTTCATGCAAAGACAACCGCCCTCAGTCTCTACTTCATTTTAAAACGTATTTAGCATTTTTTTTTTTGACTTAAAAAAAACAATTTTTTCCTGCTTTTGTTGATAAACTTGACTGGCGTTAAAATGCGCGCAAGTTTAGCTTTTAAACCACTGCCTTGGCATGGACATTGTGCTTCGACAGCCATTAATTCACACACAATCGCGTTTTTAATTTAGAGAGAGCGTGATACATCTGTTTATGGATAAGAATAAGAAATGAATCCTGTTGAGCACTAGTAATATCTTTTCATGATTCTTGGGCGTAAAAGGTTTATTATTGAGATGTGTCCACAAAAACCGTTTATTAAACAGAGTTGTCATTAATTTTTTTAGTCACGCACACACTCTGAACTTGACAGCTTCCTATTTTTGTTATTGACACTTGTTGGCTCATTAATAGAATTAATGAGACACTCCAACTTTGTTATTGCAGTATTACGACTAAAATTAAACTTTTGTTTGCTCTTCGTAAAAGCTCTAGCTTGCATTATTATGTGTTCATTTTTTATTTGTTTAAGTACACTTTCGACGAATCAGAAAAGAATTTTAAATTTACTCGCTGTCAGCTCGCTGTCATTTTGGCGCAAAAATAGATGGAATATACATTAGTCATTCAATACCGAAGTATCTTCTTGGGCATTCAGAAAAGTTTTCTGTAAATCGAAGTGCTGGTCTGTGCGTAATGTTTGCGACGCTGAAAACGGTTTCTCGCATGAAGAAAGCCGTTAAGGATCGCAAACCGGAAAGTCCCAGAGCTTTTTCGCCTAAAACTCCAACAGTTATTGAACCCGAGACGCAGCCAGAAATTTTGAAGTGGCCTGTTATCTGGTTTGGAGGCAAGTAAATGATATGGTTGCCACGTTAACTATCATAAACTCTTTCAGGCTCAATTGTTGCAGTTGCAGGCAACTTGATGTTTTATGAAAAGTAATTCATCGAAAAATTCATAAAAATGTAAGGCCTTTAGCCTTAGGCACGCCTAGCTGCTATATATTTAAGTCAACTCCTGATTCAGACCTATAGTTGTTACTGTACCTGAAAAATAGTTTTCATAACTTGTAAATGATTGCAAAAATGTCTGTGTTTACAAAGGAAAAAATTTTTCTGAATTCTGCTGCTAAACTGTATTATTTTCTCTTTCAAAGTTATTTTAAAAAAGTGTGGACTGTTACGATTAAGTGATGTGATCAATTTTTTTACCAGCATACTCATTTAGTAAAATTTAAATATAAACAGTTGATTTTTTTGAATAAAATTATCAAAATTATTTTTGGAAAATTAGAATAAGATAGTTAATTCTTATATATGGAGTTAATCCTGTCCAGAGATAGAATTAGCCAATTTAAGGTCCCAACTGAATTCCATTTCAGTACTTAAAAACTTACCAGAAACTTATCAGAAATATGCTGTAACACCATACAAGCAGAGTATATTGTTTATGTTATAATTTGTTGATTTGAGTGATAAAAATACAAGAAATATAACCCAAAAAAATCCCGGTAACTTTCACAGACCCCAAAAAAATTCCTTTAGGTCAAAATTTCAGTCCCCAGAAACTTTTTTCTTTTTTGGACTCCCCCCTGTCATTAAAATATGTGGGTGGAGCCCCTGGGGCATTATTAAAAATGTTTTGGGAAGTATTCTAAGATTACCTAGGATCATACTAAGCTACTTTAACCTGAGGTTGAATTTTAATGCAGTGTGGATTATTTTGGTAGATTTAATCAGTAATGCCTCAGTGCTATATCAGATTGGTTTGCCATATTTTTTGCTATAAATGAAGGCCGTTTTGAGTAACTTAATTTTCTCGAGTGATGCTCAACCTTTAAGGTATGTTAAAACAGACTCTAATCTTGACCAGAGGGTAAAACGTTTCAGAAAACAAAGTGATCGATTTTTCTAGCAGGGGCACTTAAGCATTTTTGGACACTTTTTGTGTTTTTCATAATTGTTCCAATATTTTGATAAGCCATCAGTAATTAAATTATTTTTTAAGTAAAATGCAACTTCTTAATTCAGTTAATGAGAATTTTTCATTACTTGTCATTGTATTATTTTCAGTCATTTGACAAAGTTTTATGGTTAATTTGTATGGATCTTGGTCAAAGCCTTATGCTAGAAAGTAGATTAATTTTTATTAGAAATTAAATCTATTTAAGGACAAAAATTTTAATTGGGAGTTCAAAGCCAAAAATATTTCAGAAATTTTATGAAGTTAATAGAGCAGAAATCCATTTTACGTCGTAAAAAGCTTTAATTATATATGTGCACACAGCTGTAATATTTTTTCACACCTTGGTTTTGTATTTTTATATGTAATCACAGCATTAAGAAATTATTAAGTCTTAATATCTAAATTAAGGAAAGGTATTGTTTGTCACACTAGCTGGGACTCTGATCATTCATTGTGCCTGAATATGTATGTGGGGCAGTTGCTGTATAAAATCCTTTGTATTTTGCTAGTCAGCTGAATTGAATAATTCAATCAATTAATTTTTTAATTTTATGAATTAATTTTTAAGAATCAAGATTTATGGGTTAATTATTAATTAAGAGACATCACCAAATAAAGTCATTTTCAAGGAACAAAATATAGATTTTGTTCAATAAAATTAATTTTAATTAGTGTCAGTTATGTGTCTGACTAATTTACATCATTCTTAAATAACTAATCTTTGTTGCTCTATCATCTAAAGCCTGCTTCACACTAGCAACGTAATCGCAAGTGCAAGCACAAGAAAAAGGAAAATTTTGTTTTTCTTGTGCTTGTCTTACGCTTGCTACTGCGCTTGTGTCGGAAATCTTCTAGTGTGAAGCGACAAAATGTAAGTGCAATCACCTTGCGCTTGTGCTTTAACGTCGCTAGTGTGAATTAAGCAGGCTTAAGCCTACAGTGTATATTAAGATGCAGATAATTATCACAAGAAATAATTAAGATTCATTTTATAATCAATAATTTTATTAACAAAGAAGGCATATTGTGATCATATTTTTGACTTGCAGATCAGGGTGCGTTAGTCTTTTGTCCATTCAGTGTTAAGTAGCTTGTTTTAGTGTCAGTTGCATTAGTGATTAAGTATGATTTCTTTTGAATCACGTCACTTGTTTTGATGGCTCTAGGTTTCAGTGACTGTATATATAATTTATAGTTTCTTAATATATTAACAATGTATAATTATATAAATGTCGGGCGGGCATGGTTGGCACAGTTGGTAAGATCTCTGCCTTCCGACCACAAGGTCCATAGTTCGATCCTCGGCTCTGCCGAGATATGAATATTTGTACGACCTTTCGGGGTAGGTAAATGAGTACCAGCATCTGCTGGGAGCTAACCTGCGATGGATTAGTGTCCCATCCAGGGGGA